>JAYJMB010062664.1:10521-26063 GCA_036873735.1 Pouteria campechiana | reverse complement strand
GACCAACATGTAATATTAATAAAAATAGCAGCAGTTGGAACAACAACAAACAACAAAAATTATTCTTACTGTACTTGACAGTTTTACTTGTGTATTAACTGGTACTGGTCCACAGTCAATTATGTAGAACAAAAATGCTCTGTCACCAAACTGATGTAGAATGATAAGTGCTGTCACAAATTTGATGTATCAAAAAGATGTTGTGTTACCAAACTAATGTAGAAAAAAAAAAGGGAAAGACTTTGGAAGATAAGGGCAGTCCCTCTTAATAGGGAGAACAGAATAGAGAACAATAAAAAAATTGAAAAATCAGATGATAATAGGGAAAAATCAGAAGAGAAGAAGGGATTAGAAGAGTTATGGAAAATTTTGAGATGAAGAGAATACTTATGGAGAAGAAGAAGCAACTCTCTACATTCTCAATCAAAGAGAAGTCTAAAAATCCTAGTACATACTACATAGAAATAAAAGACCTGAAAATTGCAAATAAATCCATAAAGAAGGAAATTATAAAATAATTCTGATAAAATAAGAGTAGCAATTGAAGCCTAAATTAAGTATCTCTAATTAAATTTGCAAAAAATAAATAGACCCTAATGTTGAGCCTTATGCCTAAAATAAACATCCCATTGTGTTTGCCATTAACTGGGTCTCAACCAATGTTTAGAAAACCGGACCGAAGGTTGAATCGTTTGAGTGTCCGATTCTATTTTAACCAGTGACGTCAACATGATATACTTATGATGTAATATTTATTTTACTTGTTTAATTTTTAAAAAATATATATTACCTAAAATGTATAATAAACAATCTAGCACAGCAATCAATAAGCAAACATATTAACACAGGAATATATGAAAACACATTAACACCACAGTAATCAACAAGCAACATTACACAACACATTAATAAATTCATTATATAAAAAAATTAAATTTAAAATAAGGAGAGAGAGAGAGAGAGAGAGGTGGCCATGTTGATATCTCCAACCTTTGAATAGCCATCAATCATGGCATTCCAAGTCCCAAGATGCAATGAACCCAAGGTCTCGTATTTTTGAGTACAAGCAAACAATGCAACTTGCCAGATGGGCATAAATCTCCCCAACTTTCAAAATCTACCACATTGGGGAGAGAGAGAGAGCAGTGGGGTGGGTGGGAAGCAGGGGAGACAAGGTCACGCACGAGGGAGCCAAGGGCGATTTGGGGTGAAATACCCTAACCCAGCGTATTTACCTGTTTCGTTCAAGCGGGCACCCAGCGGGGCCTTTTTTTTAAAAAAAAAAATTCTATATTTTTTTTTAAATGGAGAAATTGGTCGACTGGTTCCTGATTTTTCTAATTTTCTAATTGTTCCCGATTTACCAGTTGAACCGTCTAGTTCTGCCGGTTCTGACAGTCTGATGGGGAAAATCCGTGGTTGGGCTCGACCAAACTGGTGCTGTGACCCGTTCTTGATTCGACCGGTCGAACTGGCCAGTCCAGTTCAGCTTTCTAAACACTGGTCTCAACCCCCTTGTTCCTGCTGTGCAGCCTTTGCTTCATTCCTTAAGAGTTGGGGAATAGACTAGGTTTAGTCTCAGCAGAAGCAGACAATTCCCATAAGCCAGTTTGTTCTTCACATACGCCAAGGTTTTTTTTTCTGAAATTATTGGGTTAATTAAGCATTGGGAAATTTTATTTATCTTTCTAATCGCTATAAAACATTTGGTCAGCTAATCTGTGAACTTCTTATATTCCAGACCTTGCTATCAATTGATTTTTTCTTCATAGTTTGACTTACCTATTGGATGGGTTAGAACATCAACATATATGCATTTCTGTCGTATGATGGTGTAGGTCAGGGCCTTCTGGCTTTGTGCTCAAAAAAATTCCTAGACATTATTTAAATACATGTTCAAGTTCTTGAGTCGAATGGCTTTATGTGATTATGGGCTGATTTTTCTTTTCCACAACATGATGAACACAATTTTTTTAGCTGAATGTTATCATTTTATAACATCACTTGTGTTCCTACTGTCCATGATATTGAACATTCTATACCTCTCTTGGATGGATTTATATTTACGGCTGCCTAGCTTGCTTAGATGTTAATAATATTGTTCAGTATTTATTGTGTATTGTATTAGTGAAGTGCACAGTCAAAGGTTTACTTTTCTATGTTTCAGGTTCAACGTAGAGATGTCAAGGAATGCAATCCTAGTAATCCTGTGAATGTATCGACAGACCCCGTTAAGCTAAAAACTTTCATAGAATTGACAATGGATATTGCGTCAGCTTCTCCTCGCCGCTATTTCTTTGAGGCAAGATATTTGTATGTTTGAACATTTATTTTCCTATTTCGTGTATGATTTATAGTGTCTATATTCGTTTTTTTCCTTTTTGTTTGCATTTTGTTTTAGAGAAAAATCAAGGCATGAAGTTACTAGGAAGGATAGAAGAGGAAACAAAGTCCCATTGTGAATAACCTTATGCCTGGCACCCTATCTAGCTAATGTGTTGGCTAAACTGCAGTTTTTTCCAAATGTAAGGCTAGTCCAAGTGGCAAGAGCTAAATTTCAAATTTTTGGTAAATACCAAGTCCAACCACATCATGTATCATAATTGGTCGATGCCATTAAATTTTGCTTTGTAGTTGCCACCATTGTGAATAACCTTATGCCTGGCACCCTATCTAGCTAATGGGTTGGGTAAACTGCAGTTTTTTTTCCAAACGTAAGGCTAGTCCAAGTGGCAAGAGCTAAATTTCAAATTTTTGGGAAATAGCAAGACCAACCACATCGTGTATCATAATTGGTCAATGCCATTAAATTTTGCTTTGTAGTTGCCTTCATCCTTGAGCAGGCTTCAAAACTGTATGCTACAGGTTATCAATTCCTTACACGAGAAGTTACTTTTGGACTCAAAAGCATCTCCTTCCTGCCCCTTTAAGCTTGGCTAGAGCAAAAGAAGTTGTGCCATGGTCTTACTCCTAGCATTCCAACAATAATAATGATTTGCGCTTATTAATGGATTCCAATTTAGTAATTTTTTGGTAGTGTAAAGTCTAATAGTACCCCCTGAAGAAGGGAAGTGTGACAATGATGGTCACTGATTAACTTTCATCTGTTCTAGCCATTGATAGTTATTTTTAATCTTGTGAGGATATTTTGATGCATCTGATTGCTTCAGATTCATAATTTAGAGAGACTTTTTCATGCCATTGTGATCTTCGCTTGGAACAACCTATGCTCTAAGGATCCTTTTATGGGAGCCAACTATGACGGCCTCTAATGATATCCATCTTGCATGCATTTTAGGAAGCCTGGTTCAATCAAATACATTCCAAGGGATATTATTTACATGGTATGAGTTCGTGATGGTTTTATATGAAAAAATATATAATAATGCCCTGTTTGGGAATTGGAAAAAGTGAGGGAAATCTTTTTTCTGTTTTTCCAACCCCTTTTAATTGAAGTGACATTTAATCTCAACAAACCTACTTTTTCCTTATTATTACCTATCTTTTGAATACTCACCTCTTATATTTCCATGTTAAAAGTCTATTTATTGTCTTTATTCAGTTTATTTTTAATTCTTACCTGTTAATTGTTTCCTCCCTTTTACTCCCCTTTTTCAAATTCCACTTTTTTCCCTCAAGAGAGATTCTAGTTTTATTTTAATGAAAATAAAACTTTTTGATTTATGCTTCAATAAATTTAGCTTAGAGATAGCATATGGCAAGATTTCTAAAGAGTTAATACAGAGGTGCTTTGAAGAGAGGAATCTAAAGTAGATATGTTGACATTATTGGAATATGCATAAGGGAGAAAAACATATGAGACTACGTTTTCTGCAACAAGCGAGTTCTAATTAGTGTTGGCTTATGCTAGAGGTGGTTATTGAGCTTGCAAAGGTTATGGATGAGTTACTAAAATCATTTTGGGTATGGTTTGTTGTATTTAGCACAGTTTTGATTGGTGTTTTCAATATTGATATTATCTCTAAAATATCCCTGATATTTCTCTTTGAGGAGTTGGGGACATAAATGTTCTCTTTATTAGTAATTAAGGATATATTGGTGTTCTCAAAAAAAACAAAAAAAAGATTTTATCATCTTTATTGGGGATAATATCATTTTTATTGGGGAACTTTATAGGAAAAATAAACAATTAAAAATTTAATGAATCTCCATGATAAATTAAGATAAATATAAATATACATTTAATCCAAACACATTGCTTTAAATGCCAACCCTTAACCATTAAAGATACATAGACCCACGTATACAATACCAACAAATTTTGTATGAGTTTAACACATGAAAATTAAGTATATATTGATATAAACGTATATAAAGAATATACATTAGAAACAGATGAGTTTTTAATGATTTAGAGATGTTATCACAATTGTTTAAAAAGAACTAATGGAAGAAATGGTCGAAGAGGGAATACAGGCAATATTTTGTGAAAAACAATAATATCTATAACGTTGTCAATAAATTTGTGATAATATTGACAAATTAGAGATAATATCCATAATAGTATTGATAAAATTTTGAAATAAATGAAAATGTCAATTTCCTATGAGATAATTTTTTGGTCACCTCCCAAAAGGATGTTATTGGAGATAATAGTTGTGATGACTGCAAATATAACTACAATTTTTCATCAATATTGCAAATATACTCACGATTTTTAAAAAAGAGCAAATATATATATACTATTTGATCAATGTCGCAAGTATATCTATGCCGTCAAGGTTCTGTCCCTTCTATTAATTTTTTTTAAAATTGACCAAAATGCCCCACCCTTATCTTCTTCCCAAAACACCCAAAATGTCCTCATCTACCCAAAATGCAAGCCTAATCCACACAAACTATGCAAAAAGATTTCCCATAGTAAGAATTTGAATAATGCTAAATACACATTTGAATCATCAATCACCCCAAGATATTGGATTAAAGTGAAACGAAAAAGAAAATAAGAAGCCAAAATGGATTACTCCAATGGAAGATCAAATGATAGATAAAGATAGAATGCACTCACGTTTGAATAAGACTGATCAATCCATCTTTGTCATATAAACTCACTGCTAGCCTCGGTGTCGCATTTTGCAACAAGTTTCCATGGGAGTCATATTGCTAATGCTCAAGATGGAAAACAAATCACAGGATTGCAACAAAACCCATATAAGAACATATATTAAAGAAAGTAAGTCAAAGATATTTTCATTGTCCATCTGGCTTGTACAAAAAAGAGACTTCCCATGATTGCTAAACTTGTTATGCAGGATATTTTTATGTAATTCTCTATATTCATAATTTGTATTTGTATATCCCAACGTTTCTTGAAGTTTCATTGACAAATTCACTTTATTGTCCCAATGTTTCTTTGATATTTTTCAGATAGCAATATCATTGGGCTATAACTACATTATATTTAAGCTATCTTTTTTCCATGGGATTGATACATCCCTTGATGGTTAATCAGTGATTAAGGGGTGTAGGAACACTGAAGTTTAATGTACAAGTCATTAACTAGTCAGATGTTTAGCCTAGGATCTATTACTACATCGCTCTAATATTCACTTTGCTTGATTGATTGTTCCATCAAATAAAATTTCTAACCGCTACAGCAGTTACAATGTAAGGAAAATGACAGGGCAGATCTATTTGATGGTTAGTTCTTAGGCACAGGCTCCCAGGGAAATAGCCCATTACTTTCCCAACATGCTAGACTTCAATATTTCTTGAACTACTCTTGAGTACGTAGCATTTTCAGTTTAATCTTTTGAATACCGCCCATGATATCAGTTCTGTAATGCTAGGTTCCTCTTTTGATTTGTTATTCTGTTTGAGTCTATTTGACTCCATTGTGTCTATTTCTCTTTTCTTTTAACTAATTTTGGTAACTTTCAGGTCATGAGTTTTTTTGCAAATGCAGAACATGAAAAGGAAAGGCTCCAGTTCTTTGCCTCAGCTGAAGGGAGAGATGATCTTTACCAATACAATCAGAGGGAAAGAAGAACTGTCTTGGAGGTGAAAAATACTTTGGCCTTTCCTTTTTCCCTGTTAATGGTCCTCATTACATATCCTTTTGCATCTTTTGGGCTGATTCAAACTCATGTATATGGGAGTGTTGTGATTGGCTGAGAGCTTATGCAAATTTTATTATAGGTCATTAAATTGACATGATGGGTATTAAACAAGATATTGGTCAAAACACACACACACACACACACACACACAAAAGGAAACCTTGATGTGGACATAGTCAAATCTACTTAATCTACTTGGGTCTACCAGTTCTGACAGATGACTACGGTGCCAGATTCCAAATTATTTGGAAACTAGAAGTTATTTTATATGGGAACAAGAACTTGGTGCATTGGCTGTTAGCATAAAAATGTGTGTTTGAGTCTGAGGGCAATCACTTTGCATAAAAAAATCGTCGGTTAGGACCAAATCCAGCCTTTCCCTCCTGGGATTATGCATGTGGACCTGCGCTAGGTTATCCTTTTTTCTTGGTTATTACCATTTGAGAATTCGTTTAGTTGACCGAGCCTTCAAATTGACTTATTTGATATTCTGGTTGACCCAAAGTTTTTGGGTTTAGAGCAATAAATTTTCTCTTTACCATTTTGTGGTCCAACATGACCAATGAGCAAACACATTATTGGGATGAGTACCATGAAATTTTGGAATTGATATTTCTGTGCTCTTATGCCATCCATATACAAAAAGCCTATTGGAGCTTGGACAATTGAACAATATGATTCAACTCTTGATAATCAATCTTTGGAATTGCTGTATGGTCACTCATGATTGTCGATAATCAACCTTCAGAGCCTGTACGTTCTCACAACAGGAACCTTTGTGTGATGCCAACTATATATGTTAAAGAAATGTTGATGGAGTCTTTTTCTAGTCATTATTCCATTGCATCATTGTTTATCTTTGTTCAGTAACTAATGAACCTGCAATGCAGGTACTAGAGGATTTCCCATCTGTGCAAATGCCATTCGAATGGCTGGTGGAGCTTGTTCCTCCATTACAAAAAAGGGCCTTCTCCATCTCTTCTTCCCCTTCAGCTCATCCCAATGAAGTGCACCTGACAGTAAGCGTGGTTTCATGGACCACTCCTTTCAAGCGACAGGGGCATGGCCTTTGCTCAACTTGGTTAGCTGGACTTGATGCTGACAAAAGTAGGGCCTCATTCATGAAACTGATACCAATTTCTTCAGTGTAAAGTAAAAGTAGGTGAAAAGGGCATGTAAATCACCGACAACATGTGGAGAGAACATTGTTTGGACATGTTATCCAGACTTTTTCATCTGATGGATTTTGCTTGGGTGTTTTTGGGCCACACTAGCCATAGGATCAGCAAGTCTCAGGGAAATTGAATGTTCAACTCATCAAGTGAATGGGATATTTTGCATCTAGTAAGTCCAGAGGCAGAATGGCACGTTGAAAGTAAAAAGACATGAAAAGTGGTTCAGTGTAGTTAGCTCTTAATCATAAAGATGCAGCCAAAATGTTTTTTCAAGAAGACAAAAGTGTTAGAAAAACTAAGACTAAGTTGTTTTTTTATCGTTTGTCATCTTAAATGTATTGAAGAAACAACTGCTTATAAATGTTCTGTATCACTAGGAAATGAAAAGAGGTAACAAAAATAAATTTCTAATTTCTATATATATAAATTTTTATTATATGATTATAATTGATTAAATTGTTATTTACTCTTCTTTCATTGTTAGGATCTCTCTTTCAAGCATTGGTTGAACAATTCAAATATTCACTAATTGCTACCAAATTTGTTTATACTTTGCTCAACATTATCAATGGTTGGGGCTTGTCTAGGTCTTGCCAACATGGAAAGAGAGCATTATTCCATCTGAGTAGTTTCTAATTCATTGGAGGACAGTATTTTCACACTGAGGCTCATTTAGGTTCCATTCTTGAGCTGTCCAGGTTGATTACACATGCCATATCTCACCGCATAGGTGAGGCATTTCCACGAAATGGCATTCTTCATTTTTTAACTGATATCTATTTACTGAAACATTTCCCTCATGTTTTGAACAGAAGTCCTTATTCCTGCATGGATCCATCGAGGTTCTGCTCCTCCCCCACCGCCATCACTTCCACTCATTCTTGTTGGGCCAGGAACTGGTTGTGCTCCTTTCCGAGCATTCGTGGAAGAAAGGGCAGTGCAGAGTGCATCTGGGCCAACAGCTCCTGTTCTTTTCTTCTTTGGATGTAGAAACAAGGAGGATGATTTCCTTTACCAGGACTTTTGGCTATCTCACACACACGGTTCTGGTGTGCTGTCGGAAGAGAAGGGTGGGGGCTTCTTTGTTGCATTCTCAAGGGACCAACCACAGAAGGTCTATGTTCAACATAAAATGCAGGAGCAAAGTGAGAGAATTTGGAGCTTACTGAGTGAGGGTGCTGCCATATTCATTGCAGGGTCTTCAACAAAAATGCCCGCAGATGTTTCATCATGCTTGGAGGAGATTATTTCTAAGGAGAATGGTGTCTCAAAGGAATCAGCTGCCAGGTGGCTGAGGATTCTGGAAAAGCTCGGTAGGTACAATGTGGAAACATGGTCATGAAGCACACAGGCTGTGGCTATTGCGTATTTCTTTGTATATTAGAGGACAGTTCAAGAGGGGCATTAAGACCCCAATTTACAGTTCAAGAGGCTGCAAGTGGTTGCACCGATTTAATCTGCTCCATGCCGTCAATAGGAATGGGGTAGCTTAGTGAACATTACTTGACCTTCATTGCAAGTAATATTTATTTGAACTCAACATTCTATCATCATCGGAGGTTGCAGAATATATTTTAGTATTTATACTTCAATTTTTATTCCCATGCTGTCGATTCAAATCAGCAGTCTATAAAGAAATAAAGGACAATACATGCTGTGCTGGCAAGCTTTTGATGCATGTCTTGTATGGAATTTAACAACTTACGATGCAGTGGAGGCATGCTGCTAACTGGTTATTTTAAATTTTTTTCAACATTTTTCATGGGCCTCTTAATTCATGATTGTCTGCACCTGATCTCTGTAAAATATCTTGTGCACTTCATTGATTATTATTCATTTATTCTTTCGCTGGGTAGGAGCAACCACTAAGCACAAAGCTGTGGACTCCATTGATTATTAGTCATTGCTTTCGCTTTCCCAGCCATGCTGTAGTTCTGCTGTTTTTTTTTTTTTCGACCCACCTGATTATTATCTTAATCCAAGGCCTTAAGTATGTTTGATTTGGCAAAAGTGGAAGGATCATGCTAGCCCATGGACAATATTTGTACTGTGGTGGAACCATTTTCATTGCACGGAATCTCAATCCTAAGGGCATGATTGATTGGATGGAAGAATTTTCGGTAACGTATGCTTCCCTTTATTCATCAAGCTTACTTGACACCACTTATTTACTTAATGATCCAAAGATTATTTAAATAAAACACTTAGGTAGGCTCAAAATTAAGATAATTTGAGAGCAATGCTTCCCTTTAAATTTGTTTCATTTCTTATGGTTGGAATAGATTTTATCTAATAATTTTTTATTAACATAAATTAAAGTGGTTCCTTTGAACCATTTCTGGTATTTTTTAAATCATTATTTCTTTTTATGCTACCGACATTATTTCCTTTTTATTTTCCTTTCGTCCTTTTAATCATAAATGGCTTCTTGGTAGTTTCAAATCTAAGAGCATGACCAGCGCTCAACTTGTGCTAAATCCAAGGGTCTACTACCAAGACTTCCTTACATGATAGAATAGTCACAATCCATATCCATGACCTCATTATATGAATCTATTGTGAATATCAATTGCAAAACCATTTAGCCAAATTGATTCAGAATAGTCTCAATTACAAACCGCGGCTCCAATGGTTTGATGAAAGATTTCTGTTTTCACTGAATAAGATCTAGAAACAAACATGCAAATTGCACATCAATGGGAGAACAGATGATACCAATAACCAAAACCATACCTTGCCCCGTGCATAAATTTATATTGTCACTCGGCTTTCATGCCCCAGTCTTCATACCTCGTGTGCAAGCAATATTGGGAAAGTTATGTTGATGATCGGCTTTCCTGTCACCCTGTCTCTTACTTACGAGTGCAGAAATCTTTATAAAAACTCAAAAGTTCCTTTATGTTCAAGAACTCTTAAATGCATACAAAATAATCTTCGACTTGTGTGCCAACTAAGTCTCGTCATGCATGGCATAAAAAATTAATGTTATATACAGAACTTTTTAGGCTCCAAATTATTGTATACTATCTATAGAAAAACCAAAAGCAATATGGAATGAGTACAATATAATGTAAACAGGTCAAAATCATCAAATCGGGCGATTCAAATTGGTTCAACTCTGGCTTGTGGGTGATACATTTTAACAGGAAAATGTCTCCCGACGGTTGGAGATGAAAATTGCATGGATGAGCATCCAGCAACAATAATGAGTCTTGCAACTCGTCCTTCTTTTCTTCGTTTTATTCTTCTTCTTTTAGGTTCTTTGCCAAAATTTACATTTGCATGTAAATATAAATACTAAATCAATGCGACATGCATTTGACCTACATTTAACAATCGTAATTATCTATATTTTTTATTCTCTCTTACCTATTTTGTCTTTATGCACTTGCAACTAACATCACTCTTATCTCACTGATACTAAATATATTATTATTATTTAAATTTCAAACAATCCAATCACATCCTCTTTGATTTTCTTGTTGTTCTCCTTTTGGGCCATACTCTTTCTTCTCCACTCTCCTTACTTTGGTGATTTGGTTGGGTAGAACCAAGGCTCCAAATCACTGTCAACGTGTCCTCTCCGGAGATTAGACCTGCTTGTATCACCAAGAAAAGGATCATCCTCTACTAACTAGCTTCATTTGGCACAGCCTGAAATGAATGAAAAAAAAAGTGACAATTAAACAGTTCTGTTTTCCCAGTAGCTTGCACTAATCAATGTTCAATTGATCACTAGATTACATCCAGGCATACGAAAAATACAAAAACATCATAATGTCCTTGGCTTCATCCTTCTGAGTAATGCTTGTATTTCCAGTTAAAATCTGTGTTGAACATGGATTCATTCGAGTTTAGATTCAATTGAAGTCCCGATGCAACTTCAGCCAGGATGATTGAACAAAGATCTTGAGAATTTGAGCCATGAGGAGATCAAATTTGTACATCACTTGGAAACACCTACACATTTCTTGGGGTTGCACTGTTGGATGAGATGGCTTAGATATTAAGTACGCTTTCTACCTGTGAACTGTAGACCATTAACCCTTACTCTCACCTGTTGTGGGGGCAATGATGATGAAACTACATCCTTCCACTAGTTAAATGTACAAAAACCACATGAAAGCCAATTAATGTTCTCCCTTTGAATCCTATGAACACGATCAACGTTTCCTGCTGCAACCCCAAAACAAAGAACGATGAAGCAATCAATCAAGATGTTTCAGTTCTTCCACAAAATATCTAGGTGCGTCCGTGCCGGAAAACTAGCAATGACCGGTAAATTGCAGCAAGATGGAGGAAAATGATCAACACTATAAGCAGATCATCCAAAAAGCCTACTACACCAAAGATCCCTGCATAAATTGCGTCGAAGTTAGATATCAAACATGTTATGAGGTGATAAGGCAAATGAAAAAACTGTACATAAGCAAAATGCACCAATTCACTATGATGGTGATTTTTGCTCAAATTCAGCATGTGAGGTAATAGGCATGAACCAGCCAAAATCATCATGCAGGCTCCATGGTGAATGATCCACCAATATAACATCTGAGTACGGATCATGACCATCCAATTGGTGGCAGAAATTGGATGATTCGAACAGAAATTCAAACCATGCAATGCAACAGTTCTTAAATTCAGGTATTCTCAGATATGATCCATCAACTGTGGGGCCTTCTGCTCAATTGTTAAAAAATGGGCCATCACAATCTCCATTTTCAGTGCATTTCCCAGATTCTGTGTCGGATGGGATGCCTTGATGAGATTACTCTTCTCTAGAAAAAATATATATAACAAGCAAATCATGATGCTGTTATTACCTTCAGGAAGAAAGTCGATGGGGCTAAGTACATAAATGGCACTCAATATCATCTGCCAAGAGCAAGGAAAAAGGAAAATACAGAGAAATCAGAAACCCACCTGGATCTAGAAATGTTCAGCTCATGATTGATTAAAATATTTAAGCAGCATGCAGTATTTGTAACCCTAGGTATTTCTGTTTACAAAATTTCAATTTACTAGATTATGGCACCATCCACCATTAAGGATACATAAACACATGAATGCACATCATCTGAATTACTGGCTTCATTATGGAGGAAGAATGCATGAGAATTTCAAAATCGTTAGCTATGAGTACAGGACGCTAACGATTTTGGATTTCCAAGAGGCAAGATCATTTCCCAAGAGAGAGGGATCCTTACTCTCTACTAGCAGAGAGAGAATGGCAAGGTTACAACTTGGCTTTTAGGGGCACTCCTGCGAAAGGTCAATTTATGAATGGACCATAACTGGCTTGGCATTAGGCAGAGAGTGTATTGTAGAAAAAGTAAAATAGAATAATTAGTAAAGTGTAATTGGATGCTATTTGAAAAAGTAGATGAATGATTGAAAAAATAGTGGTAAACAATTGACAAGAAGAGAATATATAGGGATAAATGAATAAAAATATAGGAATAATGCTTGACAAGTAGGGATAATGATTGAAAAGAAAGATATAGTGTGTAGTGGACATTACTTTGTTCAGTTGGGGTGTGGATTGTAGTGAAATAGAGAGTGTGTAGCCCTCACCACACAGGTTTGTAGAGATCCAAACACAGAATTATGTACCAGAAGTGGTGCTCAGGGAGCACATTAAGGATTATAGAGTACTTTTGATGAAAGAGGGTCCAAAAAGAACAAGGAAAAAATGGGGAATTGGTCTTTGAGCTTCATAGAAGAATATGGAAATTTATCTAGAACAGACTGCTGATGTTTCATTATAATTTGGTGGTCCAGTTTTCAAATCGGTACACTACACCCACTTGAGATCAAAAATAAAGAAAAAACTAATGATTTCACTTAGGTTAAGTAAAGCCCAGAAGATGGACCAAGTCTCCAGTTGGCAATAATACAACTGGTAATATATCGTTTAAGCATGTTGACTGAAATTCAAAAAATCATGAATCAGATTTAAGGTTAAACCAACTGGAATTCAAAAACCATTAGTCAGATTTAAGATGAAATCAACACTCATTAATTTTATCAGATGCACCATAGACTCAATAATCAAGTCATTTGGAGCTCAACAGTAAAAATATAAGAAGCCCCCAATATGGCCCTGGAAGAAATGGTAACATATGTTGGTTGAATCAGAATCATTTTTGAAGGAAATCGTATTGATCTTTTATCGTTGAAAGAAATAAACGTCACATCCCTAGGATGTTGTAAACAGAAAAAAGACAAGCACTTTATAGCTAAGCCTGGCTTGGGTACATCCTATATATTTCTACACATTCAGGACAAACTCATTTAATTCTTAGACTTCAGTTTGGAATAGGACTTTAGCTTAATTTAGGATCGGAATTGGCTTTAGGATAGGTATTAGCCTAGTTTATCTTCTGTTGGTCCACAAAACCATTTTTTTGAAGAAAGATGATCAGAGTAGCAACATAGAAAAGGATGAAGACAATCAGTGGAGAGAATGTAATTCAAAGTTCAAACCCCACTCAGATTGTTGTGTCCTCTTAGATCTTATAGAAAATATAGTCTCCAGTAACAATTCAACAAGTAGATAACCATCAGCAGCAATGCACAATGTGACTTTGCCATCACGATGTGAGACCGCAAAAAATCTATTCGTGGGCTGTAATTTGCTAGTGCTTTTGGTGGAGATTTGTTCATCCCTTTTGTTGTTGCTGGTACAGGTCTCATTCAACATCTTTAACTGGCATTAAGAGGGAAATTTTGATTTAGGCCTTCCTCTTAGCAGACTCAAAAGTCAGGCTTTCAGGCAATGAGCAGAAGGCAATTAGCATTCAGTAAACCAGAACAAACCACTGTTGGTATGCCTAAAGAAAGCAATCTAACAATGATGTACTTCAGAAATCAGTATATCTCATCATTTAATTGCACAGCAAACTTTATTTCTTTCAAAATGAAACTGAATAGTTTCACAATTGTGTAGTTTATCCTTTTCTATGGTTAATAAAATTGTTGGTTATCATCCTTAATTCTTCTATGGAACCCTCAAATTTCAGCAGTTTGAAGTTGGATGTGCATGGTTTTGATGCATGAGATTCATCTTCTTACAGCAGCTCTTGAGCAGAACAAACTTAACTGCAAAAATCATTCGAGCTCTGTGAACAAGAGGAAGAGATCTTTGAGGATCCATCAAATCTCTTAACATCCTTCGTGCAAAAAATGGCAGGTCGCGCAACCTCTGTAAAAAAATTGGGAAAAGATAAAATTAAGAATTGCAGCAATACCAACTGCTATGCTAAATGGATGACTAGCTTAGATTTATTTCAATCCATGTGAAATGACATAAAAAGTTGGGTGTGCTCAAGAACACTTGCTTTAACTTCATTATCCATGAATTCAGCATAAATTCTCTAGAAGAATAAAACCAATTACTAATGCAAAGCACATACAATCAATTGAAGTTCTCCTATCTTTTACCGTCAAAGTAGAAACAACCTATAATTGGCAGTATTTATCCATTGGATGCTGCAAGCAAACAATGCTTCATACTTTGGAAGGGGTTGATGGATGATGTACATGCTAGGGGTTTAAAAATTGCAAACTCTCTAATGAAAAACTTCAACAAAACCAGCCAATTATGTCTATCATGTTGGAAAATTTGTGAACCAAAAATTAAATTTACAGTTCTCCGATTCAAAATTTTATTTTACAGTTCTTCTATTTAATTTTTAATTTAAAATTTGTTAAACAATTTTTTTCAAGTTGCATTTGAACCAGTTTTCTTTATACATTATTTGTTTTGAATTTAGCTCATATAATGTATCTTGTCCTATTTCTAATTAAAGTTTTGAATTTTTCGTATTTTTAAAATTCTAGACATTAGTTTTTTCAAAAGTAGAAGGTTATAAGAGACTAGGGGAAGGCCAAAAAAAACTTGGTTAGAGGTAATCGTGGAAGATATGAGAATGCTTAAACTTAATGAGAACATAATTCAAGACCAAAAAGAATGGTCCAACAGAATCCATGTAGCTAACCCCATATAAGCAGGAAACAGCTTTTAATTAAAATGAATTTTTTCAAATGTAGCTAACCTATTTGATTTGATATGAATACATATCTATTTATTTTGTTTATATATCATTTTGATGGAAAACATGAGGCACCCCATTTTAAGTAGACTTCTGTTACACACAAAAAACAAACCTAGCAGCATGGTTCCTTCACGAGGGAGTTGGAGCATTTAAGAGGCAAATTCATTGGGAATAAAAAAAAGTTTGAAGAAGAAGAAGAAGAAGAAGTAGGCTCTTGAAGAATGAGTTTC
>JAYJMB010062653.1:0-26066 GCA_036873735.1 Pouteria campechiana | reverse complement strand
AGTTAATTATGAGTTGAATTATATTTATTGAAATTGCAGTTCTATGTATGATTTAGAATTGTGAATATTGATAATTAAAAATTATGAGTTTGAATGTTTTTATATCAAGTTTTAAATATTGATAATTTAGAGGAGACTATGCCCAATTTCTAGTAGAATTATTCCATTAAAAAATATGGAATAGTGAATTTATAGGAAGACTTTCTTTAAGAAAAAGGGAACTGATAACATCCTGCATAGGCCCAAGAGAGCATAAGCTATTGGATGATGAAAATGCATAAGGTGGGGGTATGAGGAGTTACACTACCCCACCATTTGCAAAGATGTCTTAGTTTATAAGTTGATATGAAAAATCTTAAGACAAGCCAAAGACAATTACTAAGGGGCAAAACACTTTGCACTCACACATTACTTATGTTACTATTGAGATTAACTTGAGTGCAGAAAATCAAGGAAAGGAGAAATAAACTCCTGAAGAAAAAGAAGAAAAAGAAAGGAAACTTGATTTGAAGAAACAAAATGAAGACGTGATGAAATACTAAGTTCCTTCAATATAAAGAGGAAAGGTAAGTTCAAGTTTGACACTCAAACTCAAATGCTTTTATTGAATGTGTCATTATCTGAGTTTTAAAATTTTACCTGCGTATTTCTTTTTTGGCTCATTCTCTTGTTAATAAAAATTCACGTTTAGTCTTTTAATTACTTATCTCTGATTATTTACATATCTGTAGAAACAAATTTCATCTGTATATCTTCATTAGTAATTTATTTATATGTTGATAGAAATCAGATTTCACTCTGCGCATCATTAATGTTTCATTAGAATTCATATTTAGAATTTCACTTGTAACCTTTACTAAGTCATGTATATGCTAGAATTGAAATTTTATTTTTGCATACCTTTATGAATTTATCTTTACATATCTTGTTCATTCATGTATATACATAGGAAGAACACAGAATTCACACTAGGATAAATAAACTCAAAAAACATAAAGTAAAATTCTAAAGATAATTGGGAAGTAAGAAAACTAACATTCAGATAATAAATAATTTAAAGATAAGAATGCCTAAAAGACATATAACTAAAAATAGAATAAAATAACAAAATTGAATGATTATGCTCAAAATCATTAAAGATAACCCAAGTTGTTCTAGCATATAAAGTTAACTGCTATTTACAACTATGCTAGTTCAAATAACTCAATGATTGATTAAAGCTGAACGGTTATCTTGTCTATTCATGAAAACTGCTTTTAATTCGTCAACTTGATTCTTTGCATACTATTGTGGTTAAGATGATACTTTGCACTAAATAAACTATCAATACATGTTCATATCTGTTTGAGCCTATCAATGAAGAGAAAGTGTAAGAATTTCTTAAGAGTATGCAGTAGATCTTGAAATGAGCAGAGAAGAAAAATGAGAACAATGAAAAATCAAAATCTTCTTCTTAGCTCATAAATCCAAGCAAATGAGCCAACAAGTTCAAGTTCTGGATATAAGAAAATGATTGAACAAATCAAGACTATATCCTGAACAATATCAAATCTTAGATGTTGCATCAACAACTTCAATAGCAAAAGCTGAATGAATAGTCAAAGTCTGGCAACAACACTTATGAGCTCAAATGAGAAATTCATGAAAGAAAGTGTCAAAAGAGACAAGTTGTCTAACTTGATTATACTTTTCATTGCTTAGATTTTGTAACACCTGTGGTGTTAAATTTTAATAATTATATGTTGATTAATAAAGAAATTGGGTTTGAAAGGAATTAATGCAAGTATAAGTATAATTGAGCAAATTGTAAGTGGATGCAATTGAAATTTTGATTTGATTTTTGATTATTCAAGGGTGTAAAATGTAAAAATTATACCATTATTATTTGGACAAATAATAAAAAATAAATGAGGAAAGGAAAATGTACAAAACTTTGGAAAAATAGATGAAAAATGGGGCAGAAAAATTGACACCGCAACTTGGAAAAGGACGTCGCGGCGTTGAATCGAAATAGAAGGGTAGTGCGTGGGCAGATTTTTCCACGATGCAGTGTCGATTGGATGCCGCATCATGGAATCGGGTTATGGTAAAGTGGTGGCATGGTAGATTTTCCACGTCCCAGCGTGGGTCGGTTTTAAGTGCGGGACAGCCCAAATTTTGGTCATTTTTTATTGTCTTGTTTCTTTTGTCTGTTCCATTTCTTCTCCTTTTCTTGCCCTAACCTCGTTTAACCTAATGCCTAGCTAGTAAATCAGGTGATCTTGCTTTTAGACCTAAGTTGGGGCAATTTGAACCATGAAAAATGGAAGAAACGTCAGATTTCCCCCAAATGGATGGTGCCAACTAGAGTTTTGGGCTTAGATTTATGTCTATGAGAGAAGCCATGCGTGGATTGCTTGGTAAGTTGATTTTTACCTCCTTATTTTAGATTTTTGTAAGTTAAGGTTTTAGAAAATTGGGAATTTGGGAGAAAAATGATGGATCTGACATAGAATTCATGGGAAAAATAACTTAATATAATGATTACTATGACTTGGCTTGAGAAATTGGAGATTTGACAAAACTAGGGTTTTAATGAATAGTAAAATCTAGGGATTTTGTGATTTTTGTTGAATTATCATTGGCTAAATGATTAATGGCATGATTAGTATGTTTTTAAACATGTATGGAGTGGTTTGGACCAGTATAATTGAGTTTTGGGCTATGCCCTAGTTAGGGTTTAAAGAGGATGTTTGTGAATGGGCTATGTAAGCCATAAATTGATTAGATTAAAAGTTTAATTGAATTGTTTATATGTTGTTTAAAGGGTAATCATGTACGGTACCAGATAAATATGTTAAATAAGAAGGGTTTTTGTGATAATTATGAAGAAACCCTAAGTTAACTGGTGTTTATCATAGGTTTGATGCTTATAGCCTAAGATTGACTATAAATGATGTATTATTATTGTTATTGACTCTATACAGGATTATCTGAGAAGGACGAAAAGACAGAGTGGGAGGAAAGTGGTTTGGAGCTAAAGGCCTAAGGTAAGTAGGCTGCCTTCTCTGTTTGTTTAATGCATGGATGGGGATATGGAATATATCCCATGGTTGATTCTCGGCATGTATGTTTTGGATAGGTGATTGTAGTTATTCCGTGTTTGATTAAGGACTAATATTTATGGATTTTTGGTGAATGTATAAATGTTAGGGATAGTAAGTATACCTTGAAATTGAAATATATGTGTATTGAGGGATAGTGAATATTCCTTGATTATGTAGAAAATGGGAGCATGTGTTGATTATGACATGATATGATTGTATGAATGTAATGGGATCTAAATTATCCCATAAATAGTATGTATGTATGAATAAAAAAAAGAGTATAGAGTGCATCTCTTGGATTGAAATAACTGAAGAGATATAAAGTATCTCATGTTATGCTTATCCTCGTGTATGTATGTATGTATATCTTCTACATAAAAGGGATAGGGAATATCCCAAGTGTGTGATGGAAAAAATAAATGGGATGAGTATATCCCATTTGATAATATATTATATTGATGTGTTTTCATTGTATGAATTAATAGGGAAAGTATAATTCCCTATTGTGACATTGTTAATGGGTGACAAAGATAGGATAAATGATGTCCCATAGTTGTGTAAGTAGCATGATATATCATATGATTGTATGTATAAATGGAACAAGAAGCATTACATAATAGTATAGATATGTATAATGATATAAGGTGTATTGAAGGCACAACTATAATATTATGCTTGTATGGCATAATTGGATATATGGTGCTTGCATGACATATATGGTGATATGAGACGCCTGTATGACGTGTATTGTGGTATGATGAGCCAAAGTGGCTCGAATGTAATGTGAAGTGCCGGAATGACACCGTATGTTATCATACGCCTAAATGGTGTAGGATGTGTATAGATAGTATGAGGATTTAAGCCTCATGATCTGTTGTTTTTGTATTATGCATCTCAGGATGAGATGGAAGTACATTGCGGTTAAGGCTGTAGTTGTAAACGCTGAAAGGGCATGTATCATGTATGGAATGGAAAAGGTCATGAGTGTCCTAGATGTATGCATTGTACTATCATATGATTCATGTTCTGAGTTAGAACATGTATTCTAATTGATTATGCTTTATTATAATTTTTTATTTTTGCCTACTTACTAAGTTACCCCACCTCACGCCTTCTTGTTTAAATTTTTAGCTTACAGGCCAGGTGAAGACTCCCAATTAAGGATTGGGATGGATGAATAAGAGAGACTCAAGATCTTTGGATGGTATGATTGTATATTGGGATTGGAATCCCATTTTGTATTGGTATGTAATTATAATAGTTTAATTATAGTTGAAAGAATTCAAAGGATGTATAAAGTAAAGTATTGACATGTCTAGTAGATAATGTATAATATGATGACAGTATGATATGTTTCTCCTAAGGTGTAATGCCATCATAATCTGATACAGGTCCTAGGAGGAGCCTGTGGAGTTAGGGGTGTTGTATGAATGAATGGAGGAATTATGGAGTGGTTGAAATTCTTATTTATGAATTTTAATTAAAAAGTTATATTATATTGAATGTTGAATGTTTGTACCCTAGGTGGATAGCCCCATTTTAGGGGAGGCTCTATTCGATTCTCTGTAAAAATTAGGTAAATTAGAAAATGGTATTAGAGAAACCCACCCTAGAAGTGGGAATGTTTTTTGTGTAATTATGGTGGTTTACAGTGTAAAATAGAGTAACTGCCCTGGGAGGGCAGGGCATTACAGATTTGAACTAGCATGAGTTTACTACTTTGAGCTAAGCCATTATGAAAATCTTAATAAACCTTAAATTAACTAAAACTTTAACATCACTACAGTCCTAAGGCATAGTCAAGCCTATTTTTGAAACTTCATAGTTTAAAGTCTCGAATAGGAATTCTATTCCTAGTCATTTCTTCTGTAATAATGATTAAAGGCTTGACATCTTAAAAGGAATTGAAATTGATATAAAGATAAAACTCATAATCATAAAAGGAAACTAAAACAAAATCTTTGCGAATAATAAAAATCCACTTAGTTTAGTACAATAAGCATTAAAAATATTTACTTCCTTAAAACCTCTATAACTGCCACTAACTCCTCAATCCTTTGTTGTGCCTCAAATAATTCTTTCTCTAAAGTTGTAACTAGACCAATAACATCCTCATAAGCTATATAATAGCTAGTCAAAAGAAGATCTAAACAAGTATTTGCCTTCTTAGCGTACCTCAATTCCTTCTTCAAATGGTTCATTTCTTTTTTTAAAAAGTAAATCTGGTTATTCCCCTCAACCCTACCTTGCTCTATCTTTGTCCACCTCTCAACTTCGTATATCATCTGTTCAACTAAATATCATCTAATATAGACGAAGTAGAGAATACATAGGGTCACAACCAGTCCCCAAGAGTTGCATTAACCTATGGCTCAAATCTTAGTAACCGTCTTCTTGGTAAAAATAATAGGAGAGATATATTGGTACCACAAACAAGGAATAGATCCTCGTACCTTAGAGACCCAAATAGGACCCAATAAGATCATGAATTTTAACTCTTGAGTTATGATGAATAAACTATGCTTAAAATTTATTCGCATTCTTTTAATCACATATCCAATGCTTGAATAAGTATAAGAATGCTCTTATGAAACATAAAACATAACTCACAAAGCATAAAACTTTGTAACAATTCAGAAGTTAGAAACTATTGAGAATAAAACTTAAATGTAAATATAAATAGTCACAATATTACATCTAAAAGATTCAAACCATTAAAATATACAAAGAAAATAAAACTGTTTATTCGGCGAAAATATTAACAATCGTCTCCAATTCATCAACCCTTTGATGAGCTTTGGCCAAAGTCTCCAAGTGTTTAATGCGATCTATGGCTTTCATATAAGCCATGGAGTTCTTGGCTAAGAGATGCTTAAAATTAGTAGTGTTACCCCTAATGGAACACAAATCTTCTTTTAATTGCTTGATTCTGACATGAAGAAACAAAATTCTCTCTATAGTCATGAAGTTTACATTGTCATCTTTGCTTTGAATCTGCCTTGAAGAAGAACTCGATGGCACCATGACTGCTCTGATATGCACTAAAAGGTCATCTCGTTTCTGACACTTCTATACGTGAAAGAGAAGGCAAAGAGTTTCTCCACTTTCCAAGCAACCTATTAACTTCGTCATTAATACTCCCAACCATCTCTCTTGATAATAATGATAGTCGGCTATTGAAACAAAAGATAAGAATAAGCATATTAAAAATAAGAACCCAACATTAAACCCATCAAGCTAAAACTATGCATCATCACATTATAATTATTGCTTGATGAGTGCTTATTAATAGATGTAAAATTGTTTTAAATGGCATGAAATTATGTTGATTATCAATTTGTCATCTTAGTATCTGAATAAGAATTATGATGAATATTTAAGATGATATATTATTGAATACTTGTGTATTTATCTTTCTAATCATCAATTACACTTCTCAAATGTTTGAATGATAACGTTCATATGAATTTGCATCTTGTATTGATTAAAACTTATTATGTTTATACACATGCTTAAAAGCTATTTACTTATTGCAATTATTGAGCATTATCGTTAATATGAATCTACTCTTTACATTCATACAAAATCATCCCATAAAATGATTATGCTATGCTTTATACAAGATTAAGGGGGAGAGAAAACTATATGACAAATGTGAAAGATAGAGGGAGAAACAAAATTAAAAATAGGGTAAAGAAAATTAATTATATGAGATTAAATAAGTTAGGGGAAGTAAACAAATGTGCTGAACCTTTTTGATTCTAACAAAAAGGGGAAGAGAAATGTGAGAGACTTATGTATGTTAAAATGAGGAAGAGTGATAAAAAGGGTCAAACCCCATAGGATTATATAAGTCAACTATTCAGGGTAAGAATAAGGACAAATACAATTTTAATGACAAGTCTTCAAAGTTTTGTTATCATAAAAAATGGGGAGATTGTTAGGATTATTAAATATGATTTTGATGATAACAAAACTTGTATTAAGATAAATAATATACATGCTTAAATGTTAACAACTATGCTTGAAATATATGTACAATCATAAAGGATTAGTTATACAAGTATACATTCTTGAAATAACTTCATGATCTCCATACTGTAACTATTTTTACTATCACTTCTTATGGTGGATCATATGCTCACATAATGCCTTATTGAATTATCATATTAAGTGCCTAAATGAAAATGAATGTTGTCCATACTCCACAACCCATGCACATCACATGAGGAAATATACATTTTGATTATTTGATGCTAACAATGTAGCAAGTGCAAAAAAATTCTAAGTGCAGGATCGCAATCGTCTATAATAAGCTGCCATAACAATCTGCTATGGGATTGAATTATTGAAGATCATGGAAGAAGAAGAAGAAGAAAATAAGGCTTCAAAGATGAGCTACAAGGAGTTTGCCTTGTCTATTAAATCCAAAGAGAAAACTTCCACAGACAAATGCAATGATAAAAAGTTGAAGAAGAAACCATGGTCAGAATGCTTAAACTGTGGATCATCCATTAGCCAAAGTTTGTCTGAGACAAAGTAAGAAAGAATAATCTCATCAAGAACTCAGATAAATAAAGAAAGAAGAATGACAAAAAGATGGTCACCTGAACAACTATGCACAAAGGGAAGAAACTTTGTCTCACCAACAAAGCCAGATAAATAGATTTATCTAAAGATGAGAAACTATAAAGATAAAGTAGAAGCAACTTTGCCTGAGCAAATATAGATAAATAAAAAATGAAGTAAGCAAGAAGTTGTAGAGAAAAACTCCATCTGTTGCTTGAACAAATGCAGAACAAATGAGAAATTCAACTTCGTTTGCATATCAAATTTGTCTGTTACTTACTACAGATAAAGTGGAAGACAAAGTGAAAGACAAAGTAGAAGCAGTACAGTGAGCATAGACAAAGTAGTTGCTTGGACAAGTGAGCTTCAAAGCACAGGCACATTCATCTGCAACATACTATAGACAAACCTATAGACAAAGTGCAAAGTTTATCTGTCACTTACAACAGACTAATGGAGAATAAAAGAAGAACATCATACTTCGTATGTTCTAGCAGACAAAGCAGAGCTTGTCTATCGATCAACAAAGTTTCTCTATTGATTAATAAAGTTTCTTTGTCAATCAGATCAACTTTGTCTATGGCACCAAAGTTTGTCTGTTACTTACAATAGATAAATAAGACTCACAAAGGATCGATTGACAAACAAACTAATGGGAGATTTCATCTAAAACTTATGGTAGACAAATGCAGATAGAGAGAGGCCGTAACATGTTAGAGGAAAATTAATTTATGTGACTTGCATCTAAATGGCATCTGCACTCTTGCTTTCATTGTGTAGACTCATTTCAGTCACCATTTCTTGCAACAAGTGGCACTGCAAGTTTTCTAGATGTGTCAAGTCAAAATGAGAAAAGACATTTTAATAACACATCTTCCTCTCTGTAAAAGAAGGGTGATGCAGCAGTTTGAGACAAATTAGAAGGCTGTGCACCCAATGACAGAAATCTTAACAGTCTTCTTTATTCATTGTTGCTCTCGCATCTGCATTCAACAACAAAAAAATACATCTTCTCCAATGGTCAAAATTATGAAGAAGCTATTTATGGAGAAGAAGTGGGATGATTCAAAGGAGGTGAAGGAAAATATTTTAAATGAGCTTAACCTTACGCAAATCCTTTCACCCATGGCTAAGAGCTTAAACCATCATCTATTTTTTATGAGCTCCAATCTGCATATCCTTATGGCCATTGAGTTTACATTTTGGGAAGATCTTTTTGTATTGCTAGAGCTGTAAAAGATATCTGCTTCCCCTGTGTTTAAATGTGTATTACTTTCTGGTTAAAATGAAAAACTACTGAGATTGTGGTGAGCTCAGTGAAACCACATTGTATGAGTTATTGATGAGCTCTAAAAAACCATCAATTTTTCTGGTGATCTTCAAAACCAGTGAGTTTCCTAATGAACTTGTGAAAACCAGGAGAGTGTTGGGAATACTATGTTTATGCCTCATAGAGCTAGAATCCATAAGAGTGTTGGGAACACTGTTTATGTCCATTAGAGTTGGAATCTCGAAGAGTGCTAGGAGCACTATTCTATTTCCATTATAAGTGGAACCCAAGGCATAATGAATGTGTGCTCTTGGAAGAATGGATGTAGGGACGGGGTTCCCAAACCATTATAAAAATCATATTGTTTGCATGTGTTTGTTTATTTTATCCTTCATCTACTTTACTATTTTATCATTCATTTTACATCACACCACACACAAGCACAAAAAGAGGGAAATGGTTCAACAGGGGGTAAGTAATGAATTTTCATATACCTAGTTCACCCCTGCCCTCTTGGGTTAAGCCATGATATGGGACTCTACATATTGGACATAACTTCCACATGTGAATTTTAAATCCACTGACTCTCGATTCATTGGCTCGATAACTTGAATGGCTTCAACCTTTATGTTGAACATGCCTCTTGAATCCATCTCCATATGTATCAAAAATGACCTTGAAGTGATGTCTTTTTCATTTCAGCTTCCTTTTCCCATGTTTTGATACCTAAAACACTAACTAACTCCATTAAATGCAATATTTATTCAAATATGATTATAATCTAGTAAAATCATGTTAAATGAATATCTAAAACATGTAAATTTAGGTATTAAAATATGATGGATTATGAGTTTATCAAATACCCCTAAACTTATTAATTTCCTCTTCATTGAGCAAAACATAAAGAATAAATTTTCAAAAGAGATACAAGCACTATAATTATCAAGTTCATCATTATAAGACCTCAGTAATATCAACATAGCTTAGAGGAAAACGTTGAAATATCATCCCCATCTAGAATTTCAACATGAACATCATCTTATCTACCTTTGACTCCTGCTGCATATGCAAAAGTTATAGCCATTCCAATCTAAATCACTTCATATTTAGATTAAGTTATGCAACTAAGTAAGACATATTCATTGCAAGCCCTATGAATTCAAAAATTAAGAGAGATTACAATAGATATGCATATAATGTTTTACTTTTTTCTTTTCATCTTTACTCTTCTTATTTTCTTTTTGTGGGTTCTATTACCATCACACTTCTCAAACTTATCCTCTTTTGAGCTCTTTAGAATGTGATTCCCATAAATTTTAGGTTGTATTACTATCACACCCCTAAACTTATTTTCTTTTCAATTCATAGAGATGTGATCCCCCTAATTGAAGGATGAATCCTTATTCATGCTTTTCTTTAATATCATCTAATGTTCATCTCAAACAATAATTGCAATAAATTCTAAGGTTCGAATAGAGATATGCATACTTAGTCACCTAAACTATTTCTAAGTACTCAATGAATTCAAAAAGAAATTGTTATGTGATTAAATGTGTAAAGGATCTAAGGCAAATTAGACAAGCATTCAGTGTTGGTTTCAGAAGGGTGGCTTAATTCAAGACGAGAGGGGTGAATTGGGTTTATGAAAATTAATTGTTTAACCCATGTAAGATTACTTTTCCTCTTTTCGTGCTTGTCAGCTATGCAATGTAAACTAAGTAATACAACATTAAAGTTCGAAAAAACAAATAAACAAGCACACACAAACAACACAATTTTTGTCGTAGTTTGGGAACTCCGTCCCTACATCCACTCTTCCAAGAGCACACACTCATTGTGCCTTGGGTTCCACTATATCTCATATAATTGAAATACAATAGTTCTCCTAGCACTCGTCTAGATTCCAGCTTTAGGGAGCATTAACAGGTGTTCCCAATACTCTTCTGGATTCCAGTTTTAAGAGGCATAAACATTATGCTCCTATCACTCTTTTGGTTGTTACGAGCTCACTAGGAAACTCACTAGTTTCTAAGATCACCAGCAAACTTGATGGTTTTCTAGAGATCACTAACAACTCTCTGATTTTTAGATTAAGCAAAAAATCAATTCACTTTTACAAAGTGTTATAATGAAGCATAGGGGAGGATGTGATCCTTTAGTAGCTCTATTAATACACAAAGATCTTTCCAAAATGTAAAGATAATGGCCATAAGAATATGGAGATTGAAGCTCATAATAGATAGATGATGGTTTAAGTTCTTGGCCATGGGTAGAAGGATTTTCATAAGTTTAAGTTCATTTGAAAAGCATTCCCTCACCACCTTGAATTGTTCCACCTTTTTTCCTTAAATAGCTTTTTCAAAATTTTTGAACATTAGAGAGGATGAGTTCTGTTAAATATAGAAATGATAGCAGCAGTGAATGAAGAATTCCATTGAGATTTTTGTCATTGGAGTCCATGTCTTTCTGATTTGTCTCTAGTTATTGCATCGTCATTATTTTATAGAGAGGAAGATAAGTTGTTACCGAAATATCTTTTCTCATTTTGACATGACATAACTTGAAAACTTGCAGTGCCACTTGTTACCGAAAATGGTGACTGAAATAAGTCTGCATAATTAAAGCGTGAATGCAGATGCCATTTAGATGTAAGTCACATAAATTATTTTTCCTTTGATAAGTCATAATCTCTCTCTATTTGCATTTGTCTATCATAAGTTATTGATGGATTCTTCCATTAGATTGTCTATTAGTCGATCCTTTGTAGAAGTGATTTGTCTATTGTAAATAACAGACGAATTGTGGTGCCATTGATGAAGTTGATCTGATCATTAGACAAACTTTACTTTGTTTGTTATAAGTTTCAAATGAATTCCTCCAGGAGATTTGTCTATCAGTCAATCCTTCATGGATGTGATTTGTCTATTATAAATATAGATGAACTTTGGGTAGTGCAGATGATGTTGAACTAGTCGACAGACAAACCTCACTTTGTCTGCATGAACTGAAGAAGTATGATGTTCTTCTTTTGTTTCATATTTGTTTGTTAGACGTGGCAAAAGAATTCTGCTTTATCTTATTTGAATTGGCAAAGTATAATATTCATCTACTATAAGTGATAGATGAGCTCTATTTTACTTTATCTTGGATGAATTACTCTACACTTTGTCTATTTGTTTGTTGAAAGTAAGTTGTAGATGAATGTGCTTGTGTATTAAACTTTCTTTGTCTATGCAGCTTCGTCTATCCTCATTGTGCAACTTCTTATTCATCTTCCACTTTGTCTATAGTAAGTAACAGACAAATTTAATCTTGCAGATGAAGTCGAGTTCCTTATTTGTTCTGCATTCTTCGAGTAGCAGATGAAGTTTGTTTCTGCAACTTCTTGCTTTCTTCATTCTTGATTTGTCCGTCTTGGCTCAACTAAAGTTGCACACCTTTGTCTATTCATCTTGCCTTTTTATCCTCAAACAAATCAATTCTTCTAAATTCGTTGGTCAAATAAAGTTTTCTTCCCTTTGTGCATGATTGTTTGGGTGGTTGTTCCTTCTTTCTTCATTTGTTTGGTCAGTATAGATAGTCCAATTTTCTCGAACAACTTTATGCTCCCTAACCATGGCTTCACGTTTAACTGCTTCTATCATTTGCATTTGTTTGTGAAAATTTTCTCTTTGGTTTAACAGACAAAGCAAGTTTGTCGTAGTACATTTTTGAAGCCTTGATTTCTTCTTCCTCTTCCATGATTTTTAGCAGTTTAATCCCTTTGGAACATAGCAGATAGTTGCAGCAGTTGGTTGTAGATGATTGTGTTCCTATATTTAGAATTTTTTGCACTTACTATATTGTTAGCAGATATATTATTTAATCAGAATGTCTTTTATCCTTATGACATGTTGTATAGTAAGAATAATATACATCTTTATTTAAGTACATAATATGAAAGCTTAATAGAGTATGGTTTTAAATATGATTCAACAAATTAACGCATTAAGGAATGATAACTAAGATTAAGCACACCATTAAGTAAAAGATGTATGCTTTCATAATTAAACATTCATGATTATGTATATCTATTAACATTTATTAAATCATAATTATTCATATTATTTTATCTTGATACAAGTTTTGTTATCATCAAAATCATATATAATAATCTTGACATTCAAGTCAAGTTCATAAACATTATTGACATTCTTTATTTTCTTCCTAAGCCATTATTATACATCCTCTTCATATTATTGGTCTCTTACAATAACCGTAATCAATGCTAAACCCCCCCTCCCCAAACTTAAAACTGACATTATCTTCAATGTGCAAAATAGAACAAGAAAAACAAGGACTTCCTTGATGGAGATGTCTTTAGTTGTCTTCTTAATCCTCTGACTCCTCAGATGCATAAGCTGGGGGATTAGGTTCCTTGATGATGAATGAAGGTTGCATTTGTAGGTGTGCACAACATTTTGAAGGGATCACATAGAATCAATAAAGCCAACTAAAAATTAAATTGCAAAACTAAACTAAACCAATGAAAATAAATAAAACAATGGAAAATTTTAAAAGCTTGGGTTGCCTCCCCAAAAGCGCTTGGTTTATAGTCTCAGCCCAACTACAGTCTCCTATCTTTCTAGTTAATGTTAGCTTTTCAATGCACCAGTTCTTTGAATCATCGGATTGGCTTGTGGACTTTTTCCTATGCACCCTCCTTTGCCTCCATTGACTTTTTTGACTGCCATTCAATGTTTTCATCCATTAAATAGAACTTAAGCTAATCATTGATCTCCTTGAATAGCATCAACTCTTCAAAAATATTGATTTTCACTTCTTCATCTTGGATATGCCTAGGGTTTTCTTCTCTACATCTTCAAAATAAGAAGATATAGTCACTGGAGGGAATGAATCATTGCCCGAAATTGCATATCATAAAGATATGGGTAATTGCTTCAATTCCATTACAACATTTACTTCTGCCAACAATGAATTTTCTTCCAGTGCTTCCCCCTTAATATTGACTTTTCCCTTTGATGATGTTTCCAAGCTCCAAACATGCTGCATAAACTCCCTTGGACCAATCATGTTTTGATTAACAAAATTTTTATGGCTGTTTCCATGAAAACGTACGCACTTTCGTCAGTCAAAATAGGAGTTACACAATTATTTAGAACCTTAATTTGTTTGCAAGTACTCTCCTCAACTGTATAGTCATGAGCATAGTAAATATTGAACTTTACCTCATCGTTGTTAACCTGCAAGTTTAACTCACCATGCTATACATCTATTAATACTCTTCCAGTTGCTAAAAACCACCTTCTAAGAATTAAAGGTACTTCATGATCTTCCTTCATGTCCAACACTACAAAATCCACTGAAAAGATGAACTTTCCCACCTTGACTAATGCATCTTCAATGAGTCCCCAAGGATAGGTCCAAGACCTATCTACCAGCTGTTGTGTGATTGTCATAGGCTTCACTTGTCCTAGTCCAAGTTTTCTTAAAATTGATAAAGGCATTAAATTAATAGATGCTCTATTGGTCTCGTACAATGGCTAGACTCACGCAATATATGGAAGCGATTCAAATGCACTACATAAACAATCACACAAAAATCAAAATAGAGAGTTTAAGTGGTTCGACACTCTTTACCTACTCTACTTTTCAAGTCACAATCACAAACTTGGGTTCCACTAGTCAACTTAGTCCCAAAGTTATAGTGGTACAGATACTCTATTCTTTGGACTTATACCTCCAAGTGACAATATAGATGAATCACTTACATACCCTATAGTGATTCAACTATCTCTCGGTTTACAACACAAACCAAGGTACAACAAGCATAATAAAGGAGATAATAAAAAGAAGCTTACAACCAATTCAAATCTTAGGTGACTTTAGTACTTTTAGTTAACTTTAAATTATCCAACTTCATTCACTTGCAAAACAGATATTAGAATTTCCACATAGTTTTGACTTCTTGACTTTCTCTTAATCATACAACAAGATCTCACTCTCTTTTTCACTCACACTTTCTTCAACAAATCTCCCATTAATATATATGTTCAACTATTGGGAGATAATCTCTTAGAGGATGTTGAAGAAAATATCAAATGGCTTCAAAATTAGACCTTCATAACTGCTAGTAACTGTCCCAAAACCGTCGATGTTTTACCAAAAAATTGTTGACATTTTCCTTCACAAAGAAATTCGTTAAAGTTTAACTTCGTCAGATTTCTCCTTGATTACAAATTCTTCAAGGTTCTTGACCAAGTAAAAACTTTGCCAGATTTATATTCGTCAAGGTTTTACTTCACTGGATGTGTTGCTGACTTCAAATTCGTAGGAGTTTTTGACCATAAAATGTTGACGAATTCTCCATCTAACATCTTCCTTTCTTAACCTATTTTTGAAACTTGTTTGCATTCATTCCATCATATTCAAGCAACTTGGTTACATGCATTTTATTTCATTCACACAAATTAATCAATCCACTCTACATCAAATGTGTATCATCATCAAACCACATAGCAAAACTTATTCCATCCATGTTTGTTCGTCATCAAAATAGGAAACATTAGTTATACAATTCTTCCCCTTTTTGATGATGACAAAACCAACTATGGATGAACTTAAAATAGCATTCCTCCCCCTATCAACATGCTTAATTCTCCCCCTTTTTGTCATATGCAAGAAGATGGTAATGCATAAATGTAAAGCATGCACAAGAATTATAGAAATAAGATGCAAAAAATGAATATAAAGTCATAAGTGTGTGAATATCAACAATGATTCAAAGAGTCAGACTAGTGAACTTAAACTAGCAATAAAGACAAGATAGTTAAAGTATTTTCAAGTCTTGAAAAGCTAGAGAATTAGTTTTTAAAAATGAGTTTATGTCTTCAAGGCAAGATCATTTTGTAGGAGATGAATTTTTCTTTGTAGTGGATTTGGATTGATTAGCAGAGGAAGAAGCATGGATTTGCTCCCTTATCTACGCCTGCAAGTCAGCTTTGAGAGATCCCTAACTAGTTATAAGTAAATCCTGTAAGGTGGAAACATTAAGCAAAGGAGAAGTTAAGGTGGTTGTGACATGGGGTGCAGAAGAAGGTGCAGGTATAGTAGGAGTTGGGGTTGGAATGGTGGTAGCTAGAGTGTTTTGAGTGTTTGAGACAGTCGCTGCTGAATCATATCTGACTTGAGGCTCCTTCCCATTTGATAAGTAAATTTCATTCACTTATATTATATATGTTCAAGAATAGTTATTTATGAATCCTTGTTAATTTTAGATGAATTTCATATTAATTTATTGAATTTCTAGGTGATTGGAAGATTGGAAAAGAAGAGATGGATTAAGGAAAAGATGAAGCTCAAAGATATGGAGGAAGCACATTTGCAAAGTAGCAATAAAATACATCATTTTGGAGGACATCACATCTGGCTCTGCTGGTGCCAAGATCCATCATGACCATCTCGCGCCAGCCATGCTGGCGCCTAGATGCCAAATCTGGCACCGTCAGTGCTCCTTAATTCTGCTAAATTTCAACTAGCTTGGTCCCCTAGTTTTTAAGGCAATGAAAGAGGGTTTTGTTGAACCAAATGGTATATGTGGCAAATAGCCAAGTTTTGATGATGAGCAACAACATAAGAGTGAACATTTGTGGTACTAACAATTGTGTTCCCAAGGATTGCAAAAAAGATATATACATATAGGAAAACAATTCAAATATAGTGGACAATCTATACAGAGAATAAATTAGCATGCAAAATCCATTGACAAAAAGAAAACAAGAATGCTCAAAAAGAACGACATTGAAACTTTGAAAAGAAGTCATAAAGAGTATCTGTAGCTATGAAATTCAAGCCTTAATGAGTGACCAAATAAATCTCCTACATATAAAGTCAATATCAGGAAGCATCTGCCTAAAAAAGATTCAGATAAATTAATTCACAAATAAGTCAGATAAACTACTTATACTCAACATTTATCCATAACACAAACAAATTTAGTTTACGAGAGTAGAGATGAAACGGAGTTGAACTCAGACAAATGAAGAGCTAAAATGGAATCAAATTATTTAAGCATTTGTCTCTCATATAAAATCTATTTGAAATTGAAAAAGATCATGAAACCTGTCTACAATCTTTTGCAGAAGACATAGAAGACAAAGTAGAAGCGGTATAACAACTACAAAAGAACAACTTTGTTTGTCATCTTTATCTACAATATTCATCTGCTACTTGCAATAGACAAACCATCAGATGACCACTGAAGAAATGATTCGTCTATGCTTCAACGATTCTTCTGTTACTTCTAATAGACAATTCATTAGACGAACAACTAAAAAGAGGATTTGTTTGCACGTCGTAAGTTTGTCTATCACTTATGATAGATATACCATCAAATGAACTATGTGAAAGACTTCATCTGCAGCTTGCAAATTCATCTGAAGATCTCTGTAAACAAACAACAGATGCCTTGAAGAAGCCTTGTCCTCACTAACTAGAGTTGTCTGTTACTTATAACAGACAAATCGACTACATAAAGCAACTTCATCTGGTGAAAGCTACTTCGTTTGGTGAAAGAAACTTCATCTACTAAGAGAAATTCATCTGATGAGCAATAAAGAGAAGAACTTCATCTGCGCTTCTACAATTCATCTGTCACTTATAACAAAAAAACTAGAAGACAAAGTAAAATGCTGCAACGATCTCAGATAAATTTATAAAGACAAAGTTGTCTATTATGTGGATCTACTCAGAGCCAATTTATCTATTACTTATACAGGACAATCAAAGACTTGATCAGATAAAGTCCTCAGATAAAATATGACTAAATCTCTATGGCACATCATGATTAATAGAAGCTACTTGTACCAAACACATTGACTACATTCTCTAGTCAAGCATTCATTCAGAGTAGATTCTATTAAACAAACTAGACAAATTGAGCTTAGGGGAAGATCGAAAGAAATTCAAAGGAAAATAATCTACACTCTGATAAAGGTTACAACTTTCAGAGGTTGCGTCCCTTTAGGCTTAATGGGCATTTTTCTCCAACATAATAAAAGAGTCAATCTAGCAAAAAAGTCTTCAGTTGGTGTTTGCTAAAACTGGAAAGACATCTTCTTCAAGGATGGTGTTGTAGGCTTTCCAGCTACAAATGAGTTTATCAAGAAGATAACTTTTCAATGGGAGAAAGTTCAAAACTGTCTTCAACATTTTAAAAAAGCCAACTACCTCCAACAGGCTAAAATTTTTGAAGTAATATAAAGGTAGTGCAGTCTCAATGAAGAAGGATGAGGAAGCTGAGAGAAAAATAAGAACAAAGCTTAAATGAGTAACATCTCTCAATCAGACTATACTTCCTCCTAGATAATCAATCTCCACTGCACTGATAGATAATGAACCCAAAAGTTCTATCTTAATCATATATCTAGAGTATTGATATCTAATGTATTTCAATGAGATATCATTTTATATATGCTTAAACTTTGTACAAATCAACCTAGTAAAAGAGGCAATGTAATATGTAAAATGAGTGTTGTTAATTTGCTATGTGAGTTTGTTGTGAGCTCAAGAAAATCACACTATATGAGTTGTAGGTGAGCTCTAGAAAACCAAAAAGTTTGCTAGTAATCCTCGAAACCAGTGAGTTTCTTGGTGAGCTCATGAAAACTAGAAGAGTGATGGGAGCACTATGTTTATGACCACTGGAGCCAGAATCTAGAAGAGTGTTGGAAACATGGTTTATACCCTGTAGAGTTGGAATCTATAAGAGTGTTGGGAGCACTAGTGTATTTCCATTATATGGGATATAGTAGAACCCAAGGCACAATGATTGTATGCTCTTGGAAGAGTGGATGTTAGGACGAGGTTCCTGAACTACTATAAAAATTATTGTGTGTATTGTCTATTTGATTATTTTACTTTGCATCACATTTTACATATCAAATTACTTGTTTGAAATAATTATAGCTAATAGAAGCTGAATCTAGAACTAAAGGAAAAACTATGACTAAACGAATAGATTTCAAAACCATGTATGTGTTGCATCACTACTTCTCCTTAGCTCATTAATTTTTATTTAGCCATAATTTTTATATGCTTAATTCACCCCTCCCCTCTTGAGCTAGCTATTACTTGGGACCAACATGTGGTATCAGAGCAGGCTTTGCAAGCTAATTTTAACTATGAAAATTTAACTTGTGAAGAGATTCACATAGCCAAATTATTCCACAACATTCTTGCACAGGGACAAAGTATTTACAAACTTTTATGCATTAATGATATCTGTTATAGATTCTAAAAATTTGAAATTCTTGTCTCCTACTAAGCTTGATAGAATATGCATATGTAGCATTGTTAAAGACACATGAGAAATTATATGTGACAAAGCTACAAGGGTCCACAAGACCCAAGCAATTGATTTTATGTAGGAGCTACAAAAATAAGAGAAGTCAAAAGAATCATCTATGAGAAATGAAGAGGAGCTGAAGATAATCAAGTAAGCTTTTTTAATATCTTAGTGATTCAAGACAATGAGGTAACTTTCTAATCTAAAGTCTCAAATCTTTAAAAAATTTATATTTTCTTTGAAGCTTTGAATATTTCATAATTAATAACATCTCATTTTGAATGCCATGCACATTGAGTTACCTACAAAATTAAAAATATATTATTCTGAATATTCTATACATGTTCAAAAAAATTTATATGCATATTCTTCATTGCTTCACTTATGCTCATTATATAAAGTTAAAGAGATTAGTCATTCAAATCCTTATAAATTAAAATCTTCTAGCGATAGATAAACCAATATCATGTCCTCACACAATCATACATATCTCATATCAAAAATAAATTAAAAAATCACATTATCTCATATTTGCTCGTAGATGAAGTCGCCACTTTGTCTCTAGGATTATCTAAAGCCACCTAATTCGTCTGAAGCCCTCAAGGTTCGACCATAAAAATCCCTCATTTAACATCATCTCAAACACAACTCTCCCATTCAGTTTTAGCGATAGAGTCCCTCCTCAGAAAAAGGCAATTCAAATACCCACTATTTCCCGCTCCACTCCTCATCCACTTTGTGCCACTTTTTTTACTCATCTTGCAGCCAAGAACCCCCAAGTTCTCTCACATCAAAACCCTAAAACTCGATTGATGGAGATGGAAACTTTAAGAACTGTAGAAATGACTTTAGTGTTGTAACACCTAGGGTGTTAATTTTGGGTAAATTATGTGATGGTTAATAAAGCAATGTGATTTTTCAATGAAATGAATCAATTATGTATGAAGTGTATGAGAATTTCATGAAATTGAAGCAAAATTAGAGGCAATTATGTTATTTTTATATGGAATAAATGATGAAAAAAGAATGGAGAAATAATGATTTAAAAATGTTGAAAAATTAGAAAATAGAGCTAGCCAGCAAGGTGGTGCCAGTTGAAGTCGGTGGGGCCAACGGTGCCAGCAAACTGGCGCCAATGGTGCCAGTCAGTTATTTAAGGCATTTTTCTAACATTTACATTTTTCGTCCCATTTCTTCTCGAGCCCTTTTTGTTCTTCCTCCCCTTTTTTCCCTAGCCCATTTAGCTTGATTTCTTGCCATTTTAGCAAGGAAATTTCCTTACCTATATAGAAAAACTTGTGATCTTTTAGTTGAACTCAATTTTTACTCATTTAAACCATGAAAAAATGAAATAACATGGAAGAAATGTAGGATTTCTTCAAAATGAAAGGAGCCACATAGAGCTGGGAGCTTAGTCATTTTTTTGGGGAAGACGACTACATTTGTAAGTGGAGGTAAGCCCAATCTCCCAACCAAATCTCAAATTTTAAATTTTTAGGGTTTTGGGAAATGTTGGATTTTTTTTTTAGATTAAATTGATGCAGGTATTTAGAAATTCATGTGGAATAATTTGATAGAATAATTATCAAATCTAGCATGGAAAAATTTCAATTTTTGCAGAGTTAGGGTTTTTGATAATTAGTGGAATTTGGGGAAATTTAATTATTTTGTGAAATTATCATAAGATAAATGATTTAATGCATAGTTAAGATGTTTTGAGACTTGTTTGGATTGATTTGAACCTGTGAAATCGAATTATTGATTATGCCCTAGTTAGGAATTAAAAAGGATTTTTGTGTTTGGGCTGTGTGAGCCACAAATTGATTGGATTTAATGCCTAATGAGATGGTTATTGAAGTCAATTGCATGTTAGTTATGTTATATGAAGATTATATATGGTTAGTAATGATATTTCTGAAGAACTCTTGCTAAATTCTTATGGTTTAAATTGTGTATATTAGCCATTTGATAAAATGTTTCAATGAGAGATAAGTTGAGTTTGATTTTAATCCTAAGACCCTTATAAAAGGGAAGGAATGACTAGTTATTTGGGATGTGCTTAAAGTTTAAATGGTATATTGTAAAGGTTAATTGGATGTTAAGTATCTTGGCTTCTAATTGTATATTGATAAGTATGCACCTAAGCATTTGGGAATTATATGGGTTAATAATAGATAAACCATACTATTCATTTGAAATAAATTAGTTTGAGTTAGTTGTAAATGCATGGGATTATTGCTCTATACAGGATGATTTGAGAAGGATAAAAAGAGACATAGAGCTTGAGAAGCATATAGCGAATCACTCAAGGTAAGTAGGCGCCGCTTGTTTTGTTTCAATATATGATTGGTTGGGGATAAGACATATCCTAGTGATTTGAATAAGAGCTTGTGTGTTTTCGTTGGGGATATTGAATATCCCATATTTGTAATGATAGATGTATATATTGGTTTGTAACCGCATCAATACTAGGGATAACTAATATCCCTTGGATTAAATTATGTAATGTCTGTTAGTATTGGTTGTATTTGATTATTTTTGTAAATGAGTTTCGATATGAATTGATAAATGATACAGTATAGGAATAATAGATATTCCCTTAAGTTATACTTATTTGGATTGAAATGGTATATTGGATAATTGAATGAGTAGACATATATATTGTTGATTTGGGAGATAAAAGTCATTCCTTGATTGGTTGTTTTGTTTTATATGAGAAATTATATGATTGGATATACCTGATGGGCGTAAAATATTGAATTAGAATAATGAGGATGAGGCCCTCATAATATGATTGGCTTATTACATATTTGATCATGAATGAACCAAATTATATAAATTTTAACTTGATTTCTATTAATTGTGTCTACTTACTGAGTTACTTGGACTCACATCTTCTTCTTTTAAATTTTTAGTTGACAGGCCAAGTGAAGAATCTCCACTGTGGATTGGGATTAGTAAAAAAGATTAGAAGACATATCTTTGTATGATATGACTATATGTTGGGATTGGAGTCCCATTGTATATTGGTATCTAATTGTAAATCCTATTATAATTATATGATTATAAATATTATGATAGCATGATATAGTTCCCCTATAGGGCATTGCCATCATGGTATGATAAGTATTCTGGGCTGTGGGTAGGTTTGGCTAATGAGTTAACTATGATTTGAATTATATTTATTAAAATTATAGTTCTGTGTTTGATTTCGCATTATGAACATTGATAATTAGAAATTATGAGTTTGAATGTTTGTATATCAAGTTTTTTATTGATAATTCAGGGGAGTTTCTGCCCAATTTTTGGCAAAATTGTTCCCTTAAAAATAGGGAATAGTGGGGTTATGGGAAGACTTTCCTTATTAAAAAGGGAAGTGGTAATATCCTGCATATCCCCAATAGAGCATAATTTGTTAGATAGTTGAAATGCAGGGTGGGGATGTGGGGCATTACAAGTGGATAAGAGCCAATAACTTATCTGTACGATCAGTTTAAATTGAGAGATGAGGCCAGAACCATGATGACAATGATTGTTGAAAGTAATAGGAAAGGGATTTGTAAGATATATGTGAGAACAGTAGAATTTAAGGGGGAGATGTAATTATACATCGAAGGTGTGAGTAAGAGGAATGAGGCACTTAGAAATTGTATAAATGTTATTTGGTGTAAATGCTATTGATATAAATGGTTATAAAAGGATATTGATTTGAAAGGAAGGTGTTAGTACTATAATAGCATGATGATGATTTAGAAATGATACATAATTGTCAGGAATAGAGTAGCGCAACGGAAGCGTAATGGTGCTTATACATATCTTGTTTAAATATTAAATGTTATTATTTTATAGAGTTTGTAAATTAGATTGATTTGAATTGATATGACATGATATGATATGATCCTTAGATGTTTACTTGAGGAAATGACCTTATTTTGATATTTTGTTAGATTAATGATCATATTCTTAGTAACTTTGATGGATTTCTTGATGAAGTTTTAATGGCGACCAATTTGTATATAAGATGATAGGTGTACTATACTTGGCTTGTAAGCATAAGAATTTAATGACTTAGCAAATATGATAAAATTGTGTTGAGTATCATTGGATTTCACTTGAAATTATAATTAGTAATAATGTGACTAATTACTGTAAATGATGATATGAAGTAAGTGAGGATATTCCAATTACATCTATTTTGCTTGTAAATTTGAGGTGAATTTTGTCAAGATTGATGGGATATATATATATATATTATGATAACTATTATAAGATGAGATAGTAGGATAATAGTGCTTTGATTACATTAAACATTGAAACTGCTACAATTGTGAATGTTATTGGACTTGTAATATAGACTTTTGTTGTGGCTCATTTAAATTGTTGATACTTGAACTATTTATTAATAAAATTGTACAATTTCCCATACGACTGACGTTGAATTTTACTGTGAGCCTAAACTATTTGAGTTGATGTATGTTAATTGTTATGAATTGGTATACATAAAAGTTGAATTAGTTTGCATTGAGTTTGAATTTAACAAGTTAATTGAGAATGGATGATAAGTTAACGAACTTGTGGAATGAAAACTCAAGAAGTGGAGAGATAGTGTCAGTAAAGTTAGTACACCCACCTACTTGGTTGATTCAAATGTATAGATTAATGGGATCCTAAGCACCCCAAGAATCTGGGTACCGCATTTTCATGGATATTTAAATTTTGTTATAAATGTATGAATGTATGTATGATTGAGGATAGAAAACATCCTATAATATTGTATGGAAGACCATTATTGTATAAGGTAAATGAGTATTAAGAAATTATTGGGATTTGCTTATCATAACTATGTAGGCATGGATCAATGGGGATAAAGAGTATCCCAATATTGCTTAGAAAAAAATATTTATTCTATCCTTGATATATATGTAAATGAGTAGAGATAAATAATATACCTTTCTTTATATAAAACCAGTTGTGATGACCTTAGAACTTGCATAAATGAATCGTGTGTTGTTTTGGATTGATTGATTAAAAATAAGGTACTTTTGAACTATTGTAGTTATAGTAAGAATTGATTCCATCCTCTAAAATAAGGCCATTATATTACACATGTGAATTTTATCTAAAAAGAAGTTTGTTTTATTCTTTAAGTATATCACTAATTGTGAAGAGAAAGTATCCCAAAACCTGTTGATTAACATAGATTGTATAAGGTGAGATGATGGCATTATAGCTTACAATGATATTAAATGATTTAGTAGTAGCTATTTGATAAATGGAACTGCTTAAAATATTGTATAGATTGTAGTCCATTATGAATTACATATTACAATAGTTGAGGATAAATAAAAGAATAGTATCATAAGAAAGGAATAGAGCCATATGTAAATTTCATATGGAGTTAAGGAATTGAAAAGTAAACTTGTGAATGCTTTTATAAAAAGAATTGAGGTTATTTTATAATAGATATAATATGAACAATATGGAGTTGATGGGACTAATAATTATTCTTTATTTTCCCTGCAACATTGCTATTAAATACTTACATTGCTTCAATTTAAAGAAACAACATGATAATTCTTCATGTGGAAAAAGGGATATGGAATTGTCTCTGTGATACAGAAATTCAAGAATTTGGATAGAGAATTTGGAGTTAGGATAAATTCAAGTATTGTGGAAATATGATTTAACATAATAATATGATATATATCCAACTTGGTTAAATCGAAAAGACAATGATACATTCATTATTTATAAAGATTTGAAAAGAAATTAAAGTGGATTCTGTTACAGATATAATTGAATCACTGTGAAGTAGGAAAAAAATGAGTAAATTACATGTTAAATCAAAAGATATTATTAACTTATGAATGACTCAATTAGATTGTTCTAACATTTTGTTTCATGAAATATTAGGAACATGAGTAGAATTTATATGAAGTATGGGTAACTGGTATTATATATGAGAATGATGAATGACCAACTTGTATAAGATATAAATATGCGTATGATAAATATGAAGTGAATCGGAAAAAAGGGGATAACTCAACTCTTAGAATTGAAATGATATCAATGGATGTTGATAGATGAAAGCCATTTTGTGATAAATTAATGTATGTATAAAGTTTGAATTAAAAAGGGAAATTATATATGAACTAAAAGTTGTACATCTGGAACATAGGGACAAAGATGTATTGTTCTATATTGTAATGAATTCCAGAGTACTCTGAAATTTTAGATATATTGAAATTGATAATGATTGTAGGAAATTAAAATTTATTTTGTTTTTTTGATTAGTTATGATGAAGCATGGGATTTCTTAAGTTCAAACAATGGTGTGAACCTTGATGGATAGTCAATTAATTTTATTGAATAAGTTTTGTCATGAGATGTATGTCAAGAACTTTGAGAACTTAAATAGTGAGTGATTAGTATGAAAGATAATATGCTTATGTTTCCTTGAATAACTTGCTTGTATTTGGTTGAATATAATGACATGTATATCTTTATCAGAAATAATGACATACCTACGAATTGTTGAATGACTTATTAATGATGAATTGGTATAGTTTTATATACTAATTTACATTAAATATTGTCATGAGTCAAGCAAATTGATGAATGTATTTGATCAAAGCCCATACTTTGAGTTCATGATATTCCTTAACATGAGTCTAGTAAATTGATTAAGAATTTGAATACATACTTGAATTTGGATATTCGTCATAATACAATTGTTATGTAATTGAGAATTTAATGCATGCTTTGATAATTCATGAACTAAAGTCAATAGCATGGT
>JAYJMB010062642.1:0-26070 GCA_036873735.1 Pouteria campechiana | reverse complement strand
AATTAAAGAAACCCTAAATAGGGAAGGGATTAGGCTAGGATATGATCTTGCAGTAGTTGGGTGTTATAAGTAGTTAATTTCACTTGAATAACGATGAAGCCAGTGGTTTGAGTGTAGGATTCCAATTGCAAAGAAAATTTTGGAAACACAAAACCTCAAGAGGAAGCAAGGTATATTGGTTAGGTAAGTAGGTTTAATTATGTAAATTTCTTGTATGTATTGATGTTTTGAACTTATTTTTATGAATTCTGGGCATTTGGTTTGAAATTGGATAAATTGTGCTATGTGATGCATTTGTATTCTTGAAAATGACTAAGATAGTATAAGAACTATGAGAAGTATGTGCTAAATGTATGAATAAAAGTGTTGTAGCATGACATGTTATAAATTGACTTGAATAATCATGACATAGTATATGGAATTATGAAGACAAGTAAATTTGAAGGAACATGAAAACATACTTGATGGATATGTGAAATGGCTAATGGTTATGTGTATATATATGAGATGTAATCAAGCCTAAGAGGAAGAGTGAATTATGGCAATTATTGCTATAGAATAAGACTAAATGAAGTAATCTGAAAGAGGGAAGAAAATAGGCTTTTATGTAGGGGGCGACAAACTCGGCGCCGTAGTGCCCAATCTGGCACTGCCGACGCCACATGTTGAATGGAAAGTGTACGTTAATTGGCAACATTTTTATTTAGTTGATTTCTCTTTTTTGTATCTTGGTGGATTTATTAATTAAGTGTATTTATTATATTTATACTATTTAAATGCATGTTTTAGGAGAAGAATTAAAGGAAAACAATAGAAATAAGATATTATGATAAGTTAAAGGATGATATAGAAATAAATTACTTGGGTTTAATGAAGTAATTTGATATGAATTAGAGATCATTAAGTTATTTGAGATTTTGTAGTATACTCGGGTTTGAAAATCAATTGGAAAATAAGTGTTAAGTAATTCAATTGAATGCCAACCAAAATTTTAATTATGTGAATTTGGGTTTGAATGCCTGTAGGGAGGGTTCTTTGGTTATTCTGCCCATGAATGAGCTTTGTTTAATATTACTGCCTTTGGTGGCAAAGAGGCTAGCCTATTGGATGTGTGACTCCTCTAATTACTGAGTAGGTGTGAAAGGAGAACTTACTATCTATGAGATGCAATGTGGGCAAGAGACCATGGGTATTAGTTAGGAGTCTCGTAACACTCATAACCGGGCTTGTAGGGAGGAACTCGATCATACCAATATTGTAAGAAAGTTGAGTCCACTTGGATTGTGTCTTAGTCCACTTGGTTGATAGCCTCCCGAGCATGGTATTAGGTTATAGTAGGCCAATTGTAGCAGTGATATAGATAGGATGAGGTAGAATGTAATATAATACTAGCATGAGTAAAGTAGATTGGATATGTTGGATATTTTAGGAGATATGTTGGATATTTTAGGAGACTCCTAGGAGAAATCCTTGTTATTACTGGTAGTAAGTAAAAGATCCATAATAATATTTTGAATTGTATAGATGAAAATATCATGTAATTACAATTTGTTTTTGTTATGATTGTTTTATTTCATACCTGCTTACTGAGTTGCCCATACTCACCCTATTTTAATATTTTTTAGCTGAGAGGTTGGTAGATGAAGTCCAACGAGGGGTTGGAGCTCAAGAAAGAGATAAATTATGAAGCTTAGAATTTTATTCTCTTTTGTCTTATTTTGGTGCCTTATTTTGGAATGTATTAAAAATGTAAATTTGTAAATTATATCAAAGATGTAAAGTTAAAAAGTATGAGTCATGTTAATATGCATTTCATTACTATAGTACATATGTGTATGCTTCCGCACTATACTTTTACAGGGTGACTATGATTCTGGGCATCTGGGTGTTTGTGAATGTTTAATAAAGGTTTAAGAGGGTAAGTTTAGGGGAGACTTTGGCCATGGGTCCTCCTATTATTGCCTTCATAATGCCTCAGAAAGGTAGGGCGTTATGCCAACAGACCTCTATAGCCCTTCTCGTCTTCTCTATGGTCTACTCTATTATTCCAAATCTTAACAAAATGTCAGTAGCTTAAGTTAAAGTTGTATATAAGTTTTGTTGTCATCAAAACTACACACCTAGACACAATAAATAATGCTTTATATTGACTAAAGTTAGGTGTGTTACAGATTTAGTATGTAAGTATTTTTAAGATTTTATAATTTATAAATATAATTAAAATTTTAGATTAATTTAAATATAGTATTATATTTAAAAAATGAAAATAGTATGATAAAATAGTTGCATTTGTTTCCTTGATAAAAAAATAAAGATTTTAGTATTTTATAAATATATTATATATAATTAAAAAGAGGTTTTTTCATTTATCTCCCCACTTTTTATTAATTTTTAATTTTTACCCATAACTATTAATTTTACAAAAATGTCCCCACTAATGAACTTTGTTTGTAAAAACACTCCAGTCATTAATGGTTGTCAAGATTCTTGACATAAGTTAAGGTTTGAATGGTTAAACTTTTAGCCTATTAACTTTGACCAAATTTTGTGACTCACCTAGATATAATTAGAGCCACATAATGATATTCTTAAATCATACCCCACCTAATCTTAATGATCAATGGGCCAGATGATCAAAATAGATATTGAAAATCAAAAATTTGATAGGATTTATGTTATTTAAATTAGAGTTGATTTCAAATATGACCACATATTTTAATCATAATTTCAAATATGAGCATAAATTTCAATAAAGTTTGAAGGCATTTTTAAAATATGACAAAGCAGTCAAATTAACTATAACAATCATTTAATATTTATTAACTTTCTTAAGGTACCCCTCAAGAACTCATTTTCCTCAACATAGAATCCATTTCCCTCTAAACCCATCTCCCTCAAAAAAAGAAAAGAAAAATTAGTCTCTTTAATCCAATGCCTTAAATTCATCTTCCTCTACAAAGAACTCATTTCCCCAATCTTGTGCCCTAAACCCATCTCCCTCAACCATTTTCCTAATCTTGTACTCTAAACCTACCTCCTTGGATAGAGAACCCATTTTCTTAATCTCATACCTTAGACCTATCTCCCTCAATAGAGAACTAATTTCCCTAATCCTGTGCCCTAAACCCTTCTCCCTCAAACATGTTCCTAATCTTGTACCCTAAACTTATCTCTCCCAACAAAGAACCCATTTTCCTAATCCCATACCGTAAACCTATCTCCCTCAACATAGAACTCATTTCTCCAATCCCATGCCTTAAACCCATCTCTCTCAATAGAAAAACTATTTCCTTAATCTCATACCCTAAACTTGTCTTCCTCAATAGAGAACTCATTTCCTCAATCTTATGCCTTAATCCCATCTTCCTCAACAAATAACTCATTTTCCTAATCTCGTACCTTAAACCCATCTCCCTCAAGAAAGATTAAGTTGACTAGTGAAGGAATTTTGGCAAGAAAATAGTTTATTCATCAATAAAATCATATGTGAAATCCAATTATTGATTTGGATCTTGTGATTTAGAGGCTAAATTTAGTAGGTTTGGGAGGGGTAGTTTCCCTCAAGAGTTGTCAAAACAGAGAGGGTGATGAAAGTAGCTTTTGATGGTCGTTTAGGAATTTCAAACAAAGTCAATGGCTTAGTTAATTTTTTTTACAAAAGCTAAGCCATCAAGATTAGGTAGGACATCATTATATGGCATTACTCATGCCTAAATAAGTCAAAAAATATTTTCAAATTTAATTGGCCAATGGTAAATACCTTAACAGTTGTTGATGGTAGAGGTATTTTTATAAACAAAGTTTATGAGTGAGGATATATTATCAAAATCAATAGTTATGGGTAAAAATTACAAATCACAAATATATAGGGAGGCAAATGGAAAAAGCCATAGCAAATAATATTAGTGGATTTAATTTTTATAAAATTTATTTTATAAGTCAAGGAAACCATTCACCTTCTCTTCTTCTCTAATCTTCATCATTTGGCTCTATCTCTTCTAGCAAATGCATGCTGATTTGGAAAGCATGCATGGTTGTATCTTCGACATTAGTTGGAAAAGATCATACATAATGTTTGGGTCCATGCTATCTCTTTGCCTCTTTCTAGTCCTATTAATAGGGTGTAGTATGTCTTGCACAATTTTTTGATTGATTTGGAGTGACCATTGAATTTTTTACTAGAATAAAATCAAAATTTTAAGATTGGCAGTCAATGGATTCGCATTTATACAAGTGTCTATTTATAGTGTTAAATGCCGACATGCCCACAAAAACATAGTTTCTAATTTACTATAAATTTCTAAGAAATGAAAATTTAATGTAATATGTGAGAATTATAAAATGCAAAATAAAAAAAATAAAATTATATTATTTAATAATTAAATAAAGAGAAAAAGTTTCTTGTAGGTGTTGAAAGATGTTGGCAAGCTTGGCCTTAGATGTAAAGAATTTCTTCAAAACTTTAAAAGAACTTCTTTGACTCATTGAATACTTTCCCTCGGTGGTGAAACTTTAATAAGTTTTTAGTAATTTTTTTAAGGGGTGAGGCCCTCCCTATTTATAATTTTTTTTAGAACAAATATTTCTCACCATTTTTTAGAAAATCAAGGTTGATAAATTATATCTTTAAACTTAGATATGAATAAGAATAAAATCAAATATAAATAAAATTTTAAATAATGATTATTCTAAATTTAGATTCCTTAAATAATTTTAATAAATTTTTAAAAAATTATTATGAAAATATCTTATTAGTTAAAGTTTTGGATATTTATGAATCAAGTTGAAAGTTTGAGCTTAGGATTTTATTTTATTTTTGCAAATTAGGCCTTTATTTTGGGTTTTAGTTTTTAGCTATTAGACTCTAAGCGGACTTTTAGGCTTAAACTTATTGATGTTCTCTTTAATGTATGAATCTTCTCAGGACCTAGGTGCTAACCAATCTGACCAAAAACTCAAGCTGTTAGTGGAAGGCCCACCTTATCCCTTAAATTGTTAGACATAGTGCCTACACCACCCAACTGGACTCGTCCCACAAACCTAAACCCTACACGGACTCAACCCCATGCTTACACCATAGGAGAGTATGCTGGCGCACCAACATCCCACCAACACATCTTCCTTATTTAGGAAAACCATATTATCCTTTACTACAAGCCACAACTAGTAATCTATAGTAATAAAAAAAATTACTATTAAGAAAAATTTATTATTTTTTAAAAGCAAAGAGAATGAATGTAGTGTCGATTGACACGTGCGAAAGGTAATGATAATGTAATATAGGTGAAAAAGTGATTATATATATGCTATCAATGGGCAAGGATATAGTGCATTAATTAATCCATCTATTTCACAAAAATGCATAATTTCATTCATACCTCTATCCTTTTATCAAAAAGTACATCTTGCTCGACATTGGCTCTTTTACATCTTTGAAGGGAAAACTCTTGATTAAGGAGAAAAATGCACCATGTTGAAGTATAAATTAAGGAGACAAATGCACCATGTTGAAGTATAGAGTAAAATGATAAAACATAAATGAGTGCAACTCATGAGTCTTGATAAACTAGGCATAAACGCGGGTTCACACTACAAGCCTAGTGGTAAGAAAATGATAGCCTTGAATCTTAAATCTATCAAAGAACAAATTTTCCCTTGTGAACATATCTAGTTTGATTGATAAGTTCACCCTTGTGAACCTGACAAGGGTGGTAGGTCACCTTGCGATCCTTATTAGGCTATGATGATGATCTGCCCTATGAAATTGACAAAGGTGGTGAGTTTGCCCCATGAGTACAACCAAGATATAATAACAAGTTTTCTCTGTGAACCTGATAAGGTGGTAGGTTTCCTTGCAATCCTAACTAGGTTGAGTTGTGAACACAAACAAGACACCATGACAAGTTCACCCTATGAACCTGACAAGGGTAGTAGCTCACCCTGCAATCCTAACTAGGCTAAGATGATGAGTCTAACCCAACTTAGGTGATGAGTTTACCCTGCGAACACAACTAGGATATAATGACCAGTTCACCCTACAAACTTAATATGGGTGGAATGTCACCTTGTGATCCTAACCAAGTTGAGATGACGAGTTTACCCCATGGAGTCGACAAAGGTAGTGAGTTCGCCTTGCAAACACAAATGGGATACAATAACAAGTTTGCCCTATGAACTAGTAAAGGTGATAGGTTGCCTTATGGCCCTAACTAAGCTGAGATGACAAGTTTGTTGAGTCCAGGGCACCAGAACTTATAATCAGAGACTCCATTCAAAGGAAAAATAAGTTTTTGCAATCTAAAAGCTTACATTTTGCATGTATCCTAGAAGAGAAGTTTTCTTCCAAAAGTATCTTCACTCTGCTACACTAGAACTCAATTCAAACCTTCAAGATACATCCATACCACATCAAAGGAGTTTGAAGCACGTGTTTCACTTTGAGTAATTTATTTATTTATTTATTCTTTGATCATGTACAACTCAACTTATTAAGAGGTAAAATCTCTGTACAAGCTTTTCTTTGGTTTTCACACTTTGAGAAGTGTCTTTCTGCATGTTGGGTGACTTGTAATGAAAATTTGATTATGTAAGAGAGTATTTTTGTAGTGATTGTATTATAAGAGTTTGTTGATAAACTTTAGGAAACCAACAATGTGATGAAGATGCTCTATTGGAACCTAAGACAAAGACTATCTTAAAGAAGTGGAGTAGATCAAAAACCCACCTTGGGTCAAACTATTATAAAACTTGCAGTGCGATTTTATGATTTTCTTCTTAATCCTTTCTAGATCAAAAATTTGTGAAGCTCAATTCACCCCTTCTCTTAAGCTAACAACACCTAGGGGACTAATAATTATTATTAGAGCAGGCTTCACTAATTGATCTCATTTGTTTCATAAATCAACTTGTGAGGCTTGAAACTTTTGTAGTGATCAGACTTGTATTGTAACCAGAGATTAACAGTGTATCTGTGCTAGTAGGGGAATAGAAATGGAAAATCATGATGCGTATGATTGAGGAATCGAATATTATGATGTGCAGGAAGGAATTATAGTGAAGGAAAAGTAAGAAAGCATGATAGGTGGGCCATGTTGGTCCCAAGCTTAGGCAAAAACTAAGAGGGGATGGGTGAATTGGTAGTTAAAAGTTTGCTAAACCCCTTTAAGATTAAACACCCCTCTAGCAATCAATCCAATCACTTAATAAATACTCAAATAAATAAGGCATAAGGATTTTTATAATGGTTCAAGTAAACACTCTACTTCTCTCTTCCAATATCACTCTTCTCTTAGTGTCATAGGTTTCACTATCTCCAATAGCAGAAATACAATTAGTGCACCCCGCACTCTTTTAGATTCCAACTCTAGGGGCCGTAATCACAGTGCTCCAAGCACTCTTTTAGATTCCAGCTCTAGGGGACATGAATAGCACTTATCTGCACTCCGACAATCATTGTTCTTCATGAGTCTAGTCTCAACCACTATCTCAAGGAAATTACAATAAATGAATATCAAAAGTTAAAGCATAAATATTTTTCAGTAAGCACAGGAAAAGATTTTTGAAGATTAAATATAGAAGTAAATGATCTTCCCTAAAGGTGGTTGGGAGTCTTCAAAGAGAGTTGGGGAAGGTTTGAATGAAAGGCTCATGACTCTTGAAAGATAACAGAAGGTTTTATCTTAGATTAGTCAATGCTCTCAATGTTGGTCCCTTACACAATAGTAGCTTAAAAGGGGGGGGGGGTGTGAATTGAGCTTTTAAAACTTTTGTCCAAAACAAAAGATCAAAGTGTTGAATAAGTAAATAGAATAGATTGCACAACAAGCAACACAAGATTTTTATAGTGGTTTGGCTCTTCCTAGGTTCCTACTCCACTTCTCTAAGTCAGTTTCCTTTACTGATCTCAGGTTCCACTAACACCTTGATCAACCTGATCAAATACACGTGGGTTTTTCTACAAGCTCACTGATAGTTAAATTATAATTCCTCATAGGAGCATGAGTGTATTGGAGTATAGTGCACTTAGCAAGGGTTGATCCCATAGAGAACTGTTGAACTAATTCAATTATGTTTAGTTACTTATACTAAGTTATCCTAAATCTGAAAGATAATTTAGAGACTAAGTAATTAAAAGTGTAATGTAAGGTAAATAGAAAATAATGACTTAATTAATGTAAAATAGTATTCAGGTTGTAAGAGTCTGGGGATCTGACTTCACCACTCAATAATATCCATTGTTGTTGAGATGTTAGTCTCAATTCAGCATCTTGGGTCGTTCTATCACTGTATGATTATTACCGTTAGGCATCCGAGTTTAAATCAAATATTTTCTACCATTCTAATTACCTATGGCGTGTAGTGTAATTGAACCAAGTAGAATAGTTTAGCATATGGCGTCTACCTTAACCATGTACTTATTCATTCAAAAGAGCACAGTACATGGTTTAGCATATAGCATTAACCATATACTCAAAGATAATCAAGCTAATTCACATAATTGGTGATCAGAAAATCAAATAAATTAGATGATTGCATTATATACAATGATTTAAACAAGATGATATTGAATTAATAGCCAACAATCTCTTTTAATAATGAATACTAAGGAGAGCTACATCATTGCTCCACAAAAAGGAAGTTAATTCATCCTAAAGATAAAAAGAAAGCTCTCTGAAAAAAGCATGATTACAGAACTTGAACTTTGTCTCTTGCTCCCTTGAAAGTCTCTGTACTGAACTATGTTCTTCTCCCTCAATCATTCCCTTAAAACTCTTTTCTAGTTGTCCTTAAAATAACCCAAGCAGTAGGGTTTAAGTGGAACTCCTCAACATATTGAAATTCCTTTACACACAAAGATCCTCTTCTAAGAATAACTCTGTCTTTTTACAAGAAAAGATAACTTCCATGTGTAAAAATAAAAGTTCCAAAATAAACAAATTTGTTGCACATCTGGTTTCCAAAGATGTCTTCCAAAAATTTCAATAGCTTATGCATTCCAAACTTCAGAAAATTTTAGCAATTTATGTGGAAGAATTTGCTTCCAAAGATAATCAATTAATTGCAAGTGTTGATCATTGTGGGACCCAATTACCAAAAATACATTGCTGATTTCTAAAATCATAGTGTGAACAGCAACATCACATTCGCCATGTCAAAAATTTCCATGCTTCAGCCAAAACAGCAAACAAAGTAGCCTTGCTATAGATGAATTTTTGTCACTAGCAGACGAAGTTCTACTTACGATAAACGAAGTTCTTCTAGAAATAGTTTCATATTTTGATCACAACTTTCTGGTACAAACTTAGAATTGGATGATTCTTTTTTTATTTGAAAAATAATTTTAGAGGCTATAACTTTCATGTTAATTACTTTGTCTGAATCATCAATCTTCTATGATTTGTGGGCCCCCAAAGTGACACATTTTGATAGACAAAGTAGCTGATGAATATGAAGCTTGAGAGATAGTTGCACTATTTTAGCCATAAATTTCTCATATAAACTCTGAATCATATAATTCTTAATGCATTGGAAATATAAGAACAAAGGGTAAAACTTTCATATTGAAAACATTTCCCAAATCTACATCCATCAATCCAAAAATGATTTTAAAGTGACTCCTTATGTAGTCTTCAGATTTATTTTATAGAATTTTATATCTGCAACAAAATAAACTCTGTTAAGTGAAATATTCACTTAAATGTCAATATAAACAAATAAAAAAACATTAATAGAGGATCTTAAATATGTGAATTTAGATATAAAAATATGATATATTATAAGCTTATCACTCACCAACCAACTTACTAGTTTTCCAAGCTAACTAGAAACTTTTATAACTTGTTGGTTTTCAAAGCTCAACAACAAACTTTTATGCTTTCAGCAGGTTTCCTACTTGCTTATCTCAATATATAAATACCAAGTACTTTGCTTGTGTTATCAAATACTAAAAGGAAGTGTACAGATTAATGCCTCTTACCTAGGCAAACTTGTGCATAAATTCAAAAACTTTAAGTGAATAAGTTAGCAATAAGAATAAGAGATTCAAACTCCTTGATTGAGAAGTAGTTTAGACTTTGAAAGCTCTAACAGAGTTATTGCTATTGGATTTGAGCTTTGAAGGAAGATTTTGAATGCTCAAAACTTTAACTTTTTTTTATTTTTGAGTATATCTTCTATATTTCTGAATGCCTCTTTTATAAGCTGAGAAATATTTTCGTTGCTAACTTTTGTTGACTTTCAAACATTCACAAGATATTTTCTTCATCTCATATTTTATCTTATTTCTGACTTTGCAACAATTTGGTACTGGTCTGCCACTTTGTCGCTGATTTTTCTTCACTTAACATTCACATGAGTATCGGATGCTACGAAGAAACATCTTCGGTTCCTCCTAAGTGGCAAGTGAACAATCAATGTGTTAGAGAAATGATTTTGGATATGCCAAAGAATTGACTTTAGTTTCATTGAAGTGGCGGAAGACCATTTTACTTACAACAGTTCTTTAAAGAGTAGAGTTTGGATTCTCCAAACCTTTGATGGCTCAAAAAGGTGGACTCCAAAGTAAGGTTTGACAACTCCGAAGTTTGCTTGCTAATCCCAAAGTATATTCGTTGACTCTAAAGCGTATCTAGATAATTTTGAAGCATGTCTAGTTAACTCCTAAGTATATCTTCATGACTTTAAAGCATATATGGTTAATTCAGAAGTGTATCTTCATGACTCTGAAGCATATCTGGTTAACTCTGAAGTATGCTTGAAGACTCTGAAGCATGTCTTGTTGACTCTGAAAGTGTCTTAAAGACTCTGAAGTATTCTTGATGATTCTTAAGTATACCATGATGACTCCGAAGGTTTTCCTGTTGATTCTGAAGCATACCATGATGACTCCAAAGGCTTTTCTGCTGACTCTGAAGTATACCATGGCGACTCTGAAGGCTTTTTTGTTGACTCTAAAATAAACCATGATGACTTTGAAGGCTTTCCTTGAAGACTTTAGACTTTCTATTTTCTTGTTTTAAGTATGTATGTAATTTGTATACTTAATTTTCATGAGCATTTATTTGGTTTCTTCCTATAATCATCATGAAGATTCTTCTCAAGTTAAGTTTGGAAACATTTCTGCAAAATGCTTGAGAATGAATTGTTAGCACCTTAATGGTTAACTCATGTCTTTGCCTATCATCAAAATATACTTGGTTAAGAATGTTCATCATAAAAATGAAGCTATTTAAGATATCATGTTCAATATTCTCCCCCTTTTTGATGATGACAAAATACTAAGTGATATACCTTTCAAAACTTATCTAACAATAAACTTAAAGCAACTTAATTGCAAGAATTTTAATAAAATTTCTATTAATTCAGTGTGGCTCTCCCTTAATGGGAGCACAAAAATTTCAACTACATTTTATAAACAAAAATTTATACATTCAATTTTTCTCCCCCTTTTTGTAATAATCTAAAAGGTGGAAAAAACAATCATGAATATCCATAGTCAGTCATGACCAAATTGCATACATAGAAAACTCATCATTAACCAAAAATTCACAGATACAACATATGCTCAAAGTCAAGATTCTATAAAGTAAAAAAAAAATACATTAGAGAGAAAAATGCAAAAGACAATAGTGTCAACGGGATAGTTTAGGTTTTCTCTCATAGGTTTTAGGAAATAAATCTTTGTGAGGTGGAAGAGGGGGCTTAGGTTGAGAGGATGATGGTGTTGGAGAGAGCATAGGTGTTTTGGAAGATGATCTAGGTCTTTTTGGTTGAGGAGCTATAATAAAAATTGGATCCTTTGGGATTGCTAATGGAGGTTCATGGGTGTATGCAACGGATCCACAATTTGAAAAGTAGATGAAGTCAATGCGATCTCGAAATTCTAGGTCTAGCAACTCAGGATAGACTGCGGGAATCCCTTTCAAGAGGTTTTCTATGTTTGCATTCATCCTAGCTGTATAGTCTTGGTGGTACATGATGATTTTGGATAGAGGAGGCTTTTTGTATTCTTATGGAGGTAGAATCTTTGGCTTCCTCTTAGGTTTGGAAGATGATGGCTGAGATGAGGGTGTAGAAGATGATGGTTTTGGTATTGGTTTTGGTTTTGGGATTGCAGGAGGCTTTCTTATTTTGGTAGTAGTAGAAGGTGGTGGGAAAGTTTTTGGTTTTGGTAAGGGGGCTAGTTAAGACTGTATCTACCTTATCCTATGTTAGATAGAGGTATCACTGACCTGAGGATAAGGGAGAGGGAGATTGTCAGTAATTACTTCTAGATTGGCAGACTTGTAGAATGAGAATTCTTCCTCAGTGATGATGAATAGTTGATGAGGTTCTAAGGGAGATGAAAATTTGGTTCTTAGTTTCTTTGAAGTTGGGAGTAAATGGAGAAGTTTCTCAGAATAATTTTGGATAATTGACTCTCTATCAGGAATTTGTATTTTGTGGCCCTTGGGAATCAATGGAAGATTTGGGAGAAGTTGAATCCTATGTAAAATGTTAGGATCCTCAAGTTTGAAAATGAAAAATCTTGAGGAGATAGAATGATGTACTGAGAGAAAAACATTCTAGCAACTTCAGAATTGATTTTGGATTTACTCTCAAACTCAAAAAATGTCATCCTAATTGGATTGAATACACGAAGAAGAATATCTGGATTATCAACAATTGTTAGAGGAGAGTGTGAAGGACTTTATGGTAGAGTTTTTGCAGTAGGAGGTCTTCTCTACTTTGGATGAATTGAGGGTGTGTTCCATTCTGGTGGTAGGTCCACAATCCGTTCAGGGATTACTTCTCCAAATTGAATGAGATCAAGCCAAGTCCAGTCCAACCATATTGTTGAGATTGGGGCAAGAAAATGGATTCTATGAATTGGAACTATCAAGTATTTGTCATATCTAACAATTGTTCGAAATGGATTTAGTTTAAAAGTTGGAACTAAGGGAGGCTCTATTGGAAGAGAGGAAGATGCAATTTCAGTAGGTTCACACTCAGGTTGAAAACTTCAAGATCTATAGGAGAGGATGGATGAGGGGAGTGTGTGGGTGAAGACATTACTATGATGGGGGAGTTGGTTCTAACTAGAGAGAAGTGATGTGGAGGTGAGGAGTAATGAGTTGGAGGTAGAGATTATAGAGATTTAAGTCTTTGATCAATCTTATCAGCTCTTAGGATCATGGATGACAAGGCAGTGCTAAGATTATGATACATTTTATTCATTTGAATAGCTAGAGTAGACATATAGTGTTTAATCATTGTCAACCTATCTTCTAGGTATTGTGGGATGGGTTGTGTTTTGGGACTTGATGAAGTGTTTGGTGTGGATAGTTGATGAGAAGGATTGGGTCTAATGGGCGATGGGGATCTGATGGGAGTGTGAGATGGGATGGTTGCTGCTATTGTAGTAACATTCATTTCTTTAGATTCATTTTCTCTCAAAGTTTCCTCTGATGCTTCTTCCCTAATAGTTCTTTGTTCCTCTCTTGAAACTTCTTTTCTCTCAGCTTTAGGTTGATCTTCTTTGCTAGATAATTCTTTTCTTATTTCTGCTGGTGAATTCATGATTTCTTACCTTTCTATTCCTTCTTCTTCAGCATGTGAGGGGAGTTCTTACCTTATTTCTGTGACCTATTCTGTGACTTCTCCCCTTTCTGTTCTTTCATTAGGTTTTAATCTCTTTAATTGAGTTGTTCTTATTGATTTTTCAGGAATCTAGCCTTATGTTGTTGGCTTAAAGCCCATCTTTTTTAAAGTCTTTTCATCTAATGTGTTTATATTTCTTGGGAGTTCCTTATTTTCATATGAGAAATTTGCTTCTACTTTTGTCATTAGCTTTGTCAAAGCCATTTCATAGGGCAGGGGAAATCTTATGGTGCCCTTGATTAAATGAATGTGGCCTAGCATTAATTTAGCTAGATTCATTTTCCTTTTACTCTTCAATGCCCACATAATTCTGACATCCTTTTCAGACACATCACCAATGGCTCCTCTTCTAGGATAAACATTATTCATTACAATAAAATATGCTAGCTTGAGATTTACATTCAGGTAACTAGCATGAAGATAATTTTCTTTCTCATCTATTTTTGTCTCTGCTGAATCCAAGAACAATTTTGCTCTTGAAGGCCATATAATTTCTTCTTCTTCTTCATAGAGATTAAAATAATTTCTTAAATTCTCTATGGATAGTTAGATCTCAATTTCTCCTATCCATGATTTTTCTGTATTTGTGTTGAGATTATAGATAAGTGTTTTCACAAGTCTTGGATATAAATTGTCTCTATAACTCACATATTCATTCCAACCTTGGTATCTTAACCATTCACATACTTCTAACTGCATACCATTTTCTCTAAAGGCTTCAAAAATAAATATCCTTCCTTTTATTATTCTCCTATTCTCATATCTTTCTAAAAATATAGAGTACTTAGATGTGCTATTTTGAAAAATTATCTCAAGTGTATCAACTTCTTGTCTGACCCATTTGGTTCCTCTTCTTTGCGGAGAATCATCTCTTTCCTTTCTTCTGCCTTCTGCTCCTTTGGTTCTCACTATTTTGACAAAGAAAGCTAGGGTTTAAAAGGAAATGGGTGTTTCTGGGTGAGATGTTGGAGAAGACAGGAAGAGAGATTGAGATTCAAAACAAGCAGGAAGATGAAGAGTCTTCTTTTAAAGGGAAATATTGAGAGTTTGGAGAAGAGGATTTTAGGCTTTTAGAGAGGTTTCTAGCACTTAAATAGATTGAGTGATTTTTGATTTTATAGTTGGGTTTCAATTTCCTCCGAAACACTCATAGGTTTTCGTTTTGGATGCTCTGAAAGTGGTCCTTTGAAGGCAACGAATAGATTTGGGATTTTGGATACTCTGATACGTTACTTTGGATGCTGTTGTTGGGCTTTGGAGACTTTGAAATAGTTTTTCTGTGAATTTTTGGAGGCTACGAAGTATAGCTTGGACTTAAGTGACTCCAAAATTTTATGAGATGAGTTTTCAGAGTTTTAGTTTCTATAACTTTTAGTGTAAATATTAATTATCCTTTTGACCCACTAATTTAGGTATCATTACCAAGATATACTTTGTTTAAATTTGACTTATTTTAATTTTAAGTTAAGTACTTGGTTAAATTATTATTCTATCTTTTATCTTTCCTATTGATTCCTTTGACTAGTTTATCATTTGGAGTTTATTTTTTTAATGAATTATGCATTTTATGCACTTGGATCTAGAATGCCTAGTTCTCTTCTTATCATGTTAAATCTTTATTCTAGAAGTGGTTTTGTAAAATTATCTGCTAGCTAATTTTTAGTTGGGACAAATTCTACGTAGATGTCATGATTTTGAACATGGTCCTTAAAGAAATGATGTCTAATTTCTATATGCCTAGTTGTCACATCTGATAGGTATATCAACAAAGTTAAGGCCAAAATCATTTAATTGCCATTTCATCCATAGGATTTGAGCACAACAACTGCCTACTACTACATATTAAGCCTCAGTAGTTGATAATGCAACTGATGTTTGTTTCTTAAAGAACCTGAGATAATCATCCTTCCTAGAAATTGAAATGATCCAGTGGTACTCTTTCTATCTACTTTATATCTAGCAAAGTCTGCATTTGAGTAACCAATTAAATTAAAATTTGAACCTTTTGGATACAATAATCCAAGGATTGGTGTATCTAAAAGATATATAAATATTCCTTTTACAGCAACAAGATGTGACTCTTTTGGATTTGATTGAAATCTAGCACACATACATACACTAAACGTTATGTCAGCTCTGATAGCAGTTAAATATAGCAGAGATACTATAATGCTTCTATAAAGTTTCTGGCAAATAGATTTACCCTTTTCATCTTTGTCCATTTTTATTGATGTACTCATTAGCATTCCATACCTTTTCCAATCTTCAATGTTGTACTTCTTTAACGGTTCTTTTGTGTATTTGACTTGGTGAATGAAAATTTCTTCTTTTATCTGCTTAATTTATAGTCCCAAGAAGAAGTTGAGTTCACCTATCAAGCTCATTTCAAATTCTCTCTGCATTGTCTTGGAAAATTCTTTGCAAAGATTTTCATTAGTGGCACTAAATATTATGTCATCAACATAAACTTTAACTATAAGAATATCTTTCGTTGCATGCTTAATGAAGAGAGTAGTGTCAACATTGCCTCTTGAAAAACCTTTCTCAATGAGAAATTTGCTTAACCTTCATAATAGGCTCTAGAAGTCTATTTTAAACCATAGAGGGCTTTCTTAAGTTTGAATACATGATTTGGGTTATGAAGATCTTCAAACCCAGGTGGTTGTTCTACATAAACCTCTTCACTAATAAATTCATTTAAGAATGCACTCTTTACATCCATCTGATATAACTTGAAGTTCATATAAGATGCAAATATAAGAAGCATTCTAATGGCTTCAATCCTTACAACAGGAGCACATGACTCTTCAAAATTAATACCTTCCTCATGACAGTACCCTTTTGCTACTAATCTTGCTTTATTTCTTACTATAATTCCATATTCATCTAATTTATTCCTAAAGACCCATTTAGTTCCTATGGAAGATTGATGATTTGGTCTTGGAACAATAGTCCACACATTATTTCTTTTGAATTGGTCTAATTCTTCTTGCATGGCTAAAATCCGGTTTTCATCTTCTAAAGCCTGTTCTATGCAAGTTAGTTCCAATTGAGAAATAAAAGCAAAATTGCCACATATTTGTTGATAAGAAGATTTAGTTCTGACTTTATTATATATATCACCAATTATCTGACTTTCAAGGTGATCATGCATGAACCTCCAATCTTTAGGAAAAGTATTGTTACCTTTATTATTTACCTCACTGATGGATGGTCCATCATCTAGTTCTTCTTCATCCAACCGTATTTCTGATTAGGGAGTTTTTCTTCCTTTATCTTGAATTTTCATTTTCTCCACTGATATTGTTAGTTTTCCTATCTCATCATCAAATTCACTTATCCTCCTAGAGGAATTAGTACTTTCATCAAAGTTTACATGAATGGATTCCTCTACAGTCTTTTTTTTTTCAGGTGGTAGACTCTAAATGCCTTACTAACAATGGAATAACCAAGGAAAATGCTTTCATCAGATTTGTTTTCAAATTTACCACAGTTTTCTTTGCCATGGTTAAGAATAAAGCACTTACAAACAAAAGTATGAAAATATGAAATATTTGGTTTTTTCCATAGTATAATTCAAATGGAATTTTGTTGAGTATGGATCTAGCAAAGATTCTGTTAATAATATAACATGTCGTATTCATTACTTTAGCCCAAAAATACTGTGGGTGGTTGTATTCACTCAACGTTATCCCTGACTTTTCTTGCAAAGATCTATTTTTCCTTTCAGCTACTCCATTTTATTGGGATGTTCTTGGTACAAAGAAAGTTTGAAGAATTCCATTATTTTAATAAAAATCAGTGAATCTATGATTTTCAAACTCTCCAAAATGATCACTCCTTAAGGCAACTATCTGAGAGCTTTGCTCATTCTATACATATTTGGAAAATACCTCAAAGAATGAAAACACTTCATCTTTAGATGTTAGAAACATTCCCCAAGTAAATCTACTAAAGTCATCTACAATGACATAATGCATAATGTTTCCCTCCAAGGCTTCTTGTTCTTGTTGGTCCAATTGAATCCGTATGTGACAACTGAAGGGGTCTGGTGGTATTTACTTCTTTGTTTGATTTGAATGATTCTTTTACTTGCTTACCTTTCATGCAAGCATCACATAACTTATTACCAAATTTGACTTTTGGTTAGCTAACAACTAGAACTTTACTATATAGTCTTTCAATTAGATTTTTGTTGGCATGTCCTAGCCTTCTATGCCATAACATAGGTTCATTGTCATTTACAATAAGACATTTGACTTGGATATAATTTAAATCAACAAATATATATTTTCATGTCTTTTTCTAAGTAATACGACTGAATTTGAACTATCTAATATTGAACAAGTATGAGATTCAAATACAAATTTGTAACCGTTATCACAAAATTGACTTATACTTAAAAGATTGTGTTTTAATCTTTCTACTAGTAAAATATTTAAAATTGTAATAGATGAAGGTTGGCTAATTTTATCAATTTCAACCACTCTACCTTTTCCATTGTCCTGAAGGTGGCTATTCCTCTATTTTTAGCTTTTAGTTCTATGAACAGCTCTCTTTGTCCTATCATGTGTCTTGAGTAACCACTATCAATGTACCACTTACTATTCTCTATGGCTCTTAAACACACCTGTAATAATAAAATTAACCTATAACTTTTGGTACCCATTCAGGAATGGGTCTAGGAGGGTTAGTAGCAGAATATTTTTGTACCCATTGTTTTTTAAATGCTACTAATCTATTTTTTGGATAAATTATGGCATTTACAACTTTAGCAACTATTTTTGGAATATAAATTATATTTTATTTGGGTTCTTGTTTTCTTTATTGATTATTCTTTCTTCCCATATTTTTCTTTGTTTTAAGTTTAAATAAGGTAGTTGTTAAGGTTCTTCTAAGAGCATGATTTTTTGCTTTGATTTGCTCAAGTTCTATATTTATATTTTGATCAGTTTTGAGCAATGGATTCTCTTGTCTTAATTCGGAGCTTTCATTAATTATTCTTTTAAGTATTCTTTTAGTTTTCTTGTGTTTAGCTTTTAATGTTTTGAAATCTGAATACAGTTCATCTAGTAATTCTTCAAGATCAGTAATTTCAGGTTTTGAATTTACCTCATCATTGTGGATGGCTATAAAGCTTATTCATGTATGATGCTTTTCCTAATTTCTTTCTTTGGAGCTGAGTGAGCTAAATTGAGCTTCATTTTTCTCTTTTTCTTTAGTCGAGCTTTCTTGCATCATGTGTTATAGCATTTTTCATGTAGCCATAGCTTTCTTCTTCTTTCAAGATTTCCTGCTATTAGAAATGTTTTTTGTCAAAGTAAGAGTTATACATTTTCTTTTTGTCTCCTTGCTTTTTATCTGGTTCGGGTAATCAAATCTCATATGCTTAGGCTTGTTGCAATTGTAATAGATTAGAATTTCCTTTTTCTTATCTTTACTTTAGAAGTTCTTGGAATTTTTTCCAAATCTTTTCTTCTTAAGCATGTTTCTGAATCTTCTGGTTATCATTGCCATATACTCATCAGCTTCATTGGTTGAGGCTTCATTTGGAGATTCTTCATTTTTTGATTCTGCTTGTAAAGCTATTATTTTCTTGCCTTTGACTTCATCTGGTGCTTTTTGTTTCATCAAGACTTCTTGGGACATGAGTGATCCCATGAGTTCTCCTACTGTGACCTTTATTAGATCTTTTGCTTCCTATATAACAGTCACTTTAGGCATCTAGTGTTTAGGTAGAGATCTCAAGATTTTCTTTACTAGCTTGGGATCTTTTGATTTTTCTCCTAAGTTATTTAAGCTATTAGTGATTTTTTGAAATCTTCCAAATAGTTTAGAAATGTTTTCTGATTCCTTTATAGAGAATGTTGGTCCCTTACATGATGGTAGCTCAAGAGGGGTGGGGGTGGGGTGGTGGTTGAATTGAGCTTTTAAAATTTTGGGCAAAATAAAAGATCAAAGTGCAGAATAAATAAATAAGACAGATTACATAGAAAGCAACATAAGATTTTTATAGTGGTTTGGCCCTTCCTTCATTCCTACTCCACTTCTCTAAGTCAGTTTCCTCTATTGATCTCAGGTTCCATTAACACCTTGATCAACCTAATTAAATACACATTGGTTTTCCTATAAGCTCACTAACAAACTTATTAGTTTTCCAAGCTAATTAGAAACTTTAAAACTTGTTGGTTTTCGTAGCTCACCAACAAACTTTTATGCTTTCAACAAGTTTCCTACTTGCTTATCTCAATACATAAACACCAAGCACTTTGTTTGTTTTATTAAATACTAAAAAGAAGTGTACAGATTAATGCCTCATACTTAGGTAGACTTGTACATAAATTCAAAGACTTAAAAGTGAATAAGTAATGAGAATAAGAGATTCAAACTCCTTGATTGAAAAGTGGTTTAGACTTTGAAAGCTCTGACAGAGTTGTTGCCATTGGAGTTGAACTTTAAAGGAAGATTTTGACTGCTCAAAACTTTTTGTATTTTTTATTATTTCAGTACTGCATCTAAATTCATCTTTTATAGGCTGGGAGAATTTTTCTCTTATTGACTATTACAGACTTTCAAACGTTCCAAAATGTTTTTCTTCACCTTACATTTTGTCTGATGTCTGACTTTACAATAATTTGGTATTGGTCTGATACTTTGTCATTGACTTTTCTTCTCTTAACGTTAACATGAGAATCGAATGCTCTGAAGCAGCTTCTTTGGTTCCTCCAAAGTGGTGAGTGAACAGTCAATTGTTAGAGAAATGATTTTGAATGCGCAAAAGAACTAACTTTAGTTTTTCCAAAGTGGCAGAAGTCTTTTTTATTTGCTTTAGTTCTTTGAAGAGAGGAGTTCGGATTCTCCTAACCTTTGATGCTTTAGAAGACTGAATCCAAAGTAAGGTTTGACAACTCTGAAATTTGATTGCTAACTTCGAAGTATGTTCATTAACTCTAAAACATATCTTGGTGATTCTAAAGCGTGTCTGGTTAACTCCAAAGCGTATCTTCATGACTCTGAAGCATATCTTCATGACTCCGAATCATGTCTGATTAACTCAAAAGTGTATCTGATTAACTTTGAAGAATGTCTGATTAACTCTGACATGTGTCTAATGAACTCCAAAGTATGTTTGATTAACTTTGAAGTATGCTTGAAGACTCCAAAGCATGTCTTGTTTATTCTGAAAGTATTTTAAAGACTCCGAAGTACATTTGATGATCTTTAAGTATATCATGATGACTCTGAAGGCTTTCTTGTTGATTCTGAAGCATACCATGACGACTCTGAAGGCTTTTCTATTGACTCAGAAGCATACCATGACGACTCTAAAGGCTTTTCTATTGACTCTGAAGCATACCATGATGACGCCGAAGGCTTTTCTTTTGACTCCGAAGCATCTCATGATGACTCCAAAGCTTTCCTGTTGACTTTGAAGCATGTCTTCACTAACTCCAAAGTGTGACTTCATGCTTCGAAGGGATGAACTTTGACTCTGAAGTGTCCTTGAAGACTTTAAGATTTCTATTTTCTGGTTTTAAGTATATATATAATTTACATATTTTCCATTAGCATTTACTTGGTTTCTTCCTTTGATCATCATAAAGATTATTCTCAAGTTAAGTGTGGGATAATATTTCTGAAATTTGCTTGAGAATAAATTATTAGTACCTTAATGTTTCACTCATGTCTTTGTTCATCATCAAAACATACTTGGTTAAGAATGTCTATCATCAAAATCAAGCTATTTAAAATAGTGTGTTCAACATTCTCCTCCTTTTTTATTATGACAAAACACTGAGTGATATACCTTTCAAAATTTATCTAACAATAATCTTAAAACAACTTAATTGCAAGAGATATTTATTAATTTCATGCAGCTCCCCCTGAATGGATGCACAAAATTGTTAATTATATTTCATACAAAATAAATTTTCATATTTTCATACATACATTCAGTATATAAAAAGATTCATTTCATTCAGCACATTTTCTCTCACATTTTGTCATAATCAAAAAGGTGGAAAGGAATAAATAGAATATTCATAGCTAGTCATAATCAAAATTCATACATACAAAACTTATCATTTATCAAAAATTTACAAATACAACATATGCTTAAAGTCAAGATTTTTTATAGAAAAAATTACAATAGAGAGAGAAATGCAAAAGGCAGCAGTGTTAGTGGGATGGTTTAGGTTTACTCTCATAGGTTTTAGGAAAGAAATCTTTTTGAGGTGGAAGAGGGGGCTTGGGCTGAGAGGATGATGGTGTTGGAGAGGGCTTGGGTGTTCTGGGTCTTTTTGGTGGAGGGGGTGGAATAAAAAATGGATCATTTGGGATTGCTGATGGGGGTTCATGGGTGTATGCAATGGGTCCACAATCTAAAACATAGATGAAGTCAATATGCTCTCAAAATGCTGGATCTAGAGACTCAGGAAAGACTGTAGGAAGTCCTTTGATGAGATTTTCTATGTTTACATTCATCCTTGTAGTATACTCTTGGTAGTACATGGTGATTCTGGATAGAGAAGACTCTTTGTTTTCCCTTGGAGGTGAAATTCTTGGCTTCCTCTTAGGTTTGGAAGAAGATGGTTGGGTTGAAGGTTTTGTTTTTGGGATGGCTAGAGGTTTTTTAGGGGTTTTTGGCTTTGGTAGAAGGTGGAGGTGAAGATTTGGGTTTTGGCAAAAGGGATGGTTGAGATTTGATCCACCATATCCTATGTTAGAGAGAAGGATCAAATAGAGGATAGGGAAGAGGAAGATTGTCAGCTATTGCTCTAGATTGGAAGAATTGTAAAATGAGAATTCTTCCTCAATGATAAGAAAGGTTTGATGAGGACCTATGGAAGATGAAAATATAGTTCTGGGAGGCCTAGATGCTGGAAGCATGTGAAGAAATTTCTCAGTGTATGTTTAAAGGATTAACTCTCTATTAGGAATTTCAATTTTGTGGCCCTTTGGAGTCAATGGTGGATCAGGAAGAAGTTGAATTCTATGAAGAATGTTAGGATCCTCATGTTTAGAAAATGGATATTCTTAAGGAGATAAAATAATAGACTGAGAGAGAAACATCTGAGTAATTTTAGAATTGATTTCTGACATACTCCTAAACTTAGAAAATGTCATCATGAGTGGATTTGCAATACAAATGAGAATGTCAAGATTATCAAAAGTTGGTTTTGGAGGAGATTGTGGAGGAATTGGAGTTTTTCTCCATTCTGGATGAATTGAGGGTGAGTCCCATTTTGGCTGAATTTGATCAATTCGTTTAGGAAAGAGTTCTCCTGTCAAATAGAGGTCCTTTTAAGTAAAGCTCAGGTCACCATCTGGTCCTGGATTCCAGATAAATTACATTTCAGGAAGAGGAATAATGATGAGATACTTCCCATGTCGAACAATAGCTCTATGAGGTATGGTAAGGTAATCCTCGGGCAGATTGGAGAGGGCTTCAGTGTTGGGAATTGATGGAGGCTGTGTTGGAGGAGGGGAAGAAGCAACTTCAGTAGGTTCACTCTCAGGTTAAGTAACCTCTAGAATTGCAGAAGATGATGGATGAGGCAGAGAGTGTGAGGGGGAAGACATTACTATGATGGGAGAGTTGGTTCTAAGAGGAGAGAAGTGGTGTGGATGTGAAGGGAAGTGAATTGGAGGTGGAGAGAAATGAGGATGATAGGCTTGACCTCTGAGTGACTCTACTAGAGATTGTAGAGAGTCAAGTTTTTGGTCAATCTTATCAGCTTTTAGGATCATAGATGACATGGCAGTGCCAAGATTATGATCCATTCTATTCATTTGAAGAGCTAGAGTTCACAAATAGTGTTCAATCATTGTTAGTCCATCTTCTAGGTTGAGTGGGATAGGTTATGTGGTGGGGATTGATGAAATGGTTGGAGTGGATGGTTGATGAGAAGGATTGGGTCGAATGGGTGATGGGGATCTGATGGGAGTGTGAGATGGGATGGTTGTTGCTATTGTAGTAATATTCATTTCTTCATATTCACTTTCTCTCAAAGTTTCCTCTAACGCTTCTTCCCTGATAGTTCTTTATTCCTCTCTTAAAACTTCTTTTCTCTCAGCTTCAGATTGATCTTCTTTGCTGGAGAATTTTTTTCTTGTTTCTATTGGTGAATTCATGATTTCTTATCTTTTTGTTCCTAATTCTTTAGCATGTGAGAGGAGTTCTTACTTATTTTTGTGACCTATTCTGTGACGTCTCCCCTTTCTATTCTTTCATTAGGTTTTGATCCCTTTAATTGAGTTGTTCTTCCAGGTTTTCAGTGATCTAGCCTTGTGTTGTTGGCTTAAAGCCCATTCTTTTTAAAGTCTTCCCATTAAATGTTTCTGGGAGTTCTTCATTTTCATTTGAGAAATTCGCTCATGCTTCCCTCATTAGCTTTGTCAGAGCCATTCCATAGGGTAGGGGAAATCTTGTGGCGCCCTTGATTAAATGAATGTGGTCTAGCATTAATTTGGCTAGATTCATTTTTCTTTTATTCTTCAATGCCCACATAATTCTGGCATCCTTTTAAGACACATCACCAATGGCTCCTCTTCTAGGATGGACACTATTAATTAGAATAAGATATGCTAGCTTGATATTTACATTCAGGTGATTAGCATGAAGATAATTTTCTTTTTCATCTATTTTTGTCTTTGCTAAATCCGAGAACAATTTTGCTCTTGAAGGCCATATAATTTCTTCTTCTTCTTTAGAGAGATTAAAACAATTTCTTAAACTCTCTATGGATAGTTCAGTTTCAATTTCTCCTATCCACGATTTTTCTATCTTTGTATTGAGATTACTGATAAGTGTTTTCACAAGTCTTGGATATAAACTATCGATATAACTCACATATTCATTCCAACCTTGGTATCTTAACCATTCATATACTTCTGACTACATATCATTTTCTCCAATGGCTTCAAAACTGAAGATCTTTCCTTTTATTATTCTCCTATCCTCATATCTTTCTAAAAATCTAGAGTAGTCAGAGGTGTTATTTTGAAAAATTACCTCAACTATATCAACTTCTCGTCTGACCTTTTTGGTTCTCCTTCTTCGCGGAGAATCATCTCTTTCATTTCTTTTGCTTTTTACTCCTTTGGTTCTTGCCATTTCGATAGAGAAAGCAAGGGTTTGAAAGGAAATGGGGGTTTCTGGGTGAAATCTTAGAGAAGATAGGAAGAGAGATTGAGACAGTTGAAATTGAGATTCGAAACAAGCAGGAATATGAAGAGTCTTCTCTGAAAGGGAAATATCGAGAGTTTGGAGAAGAGGATTTTAGGTTTTCAAAGAGGTTTTGAGCACTTAAATAGATTGAGTGCTTTTGATTTTACCATTGGGTTTGGATTTACTCTGAAACACTAATAGGTTTTGGTTTTGGATGCTCCGAAAGAGGTCCTTCGAAGGCAACGAATAGAATTGGAGTTTCAGCTACTCCGATGCATTACTTCAGATGCTATTGTTGGGCTTTAGAGGCTCCAAAGCGAGATTTTTGGTGAGCTTCCAAGGTTATGAAGTACACCATTGGACTTAAGTGACTCCAAAATTTAATAAGATGAGTTTTTGGAGTTTTTAGATTTTAAGTTTTTAGTGTACATTTTAATTATCCTTTTTACCTACTAATACATGTTTATTTAGGTGTCATTACTAAGATAGATAATTAAATATGCATTAAAACTCTTCTTGGAAAATGAAAAGATGCAATGGATTTCATTTCAAGATTTACAAAGATGAGAAACAAAAAGAGCAACTTATTTGTTTGATGAATTAAGCATTCTATGCACTTGGATCTAGAATGCCTAGTTTTCTTCTTATCATGTTAAATCTTTCTTCTAGAAGTGGTTTTGTAGAAATATCTACTACCTATTTTTCTGTTGGGGCAAATTCTATGCACATGTCATGGTTTTGAACATGGTCCCTAATGAAATGATACCCGATTTCTATATGCTTGGTTCTAGAATGTAGAACTGGATTCTTGGTTAGATTTATCGCACTAGTGTTGTCACATCTGAGAAGTATATCAACAAAGTTAAAGGTAAAATTATTTAATTGTTGTTTCATCCATAAGATTTGAGCACAGCCACTACCAGCTGCTATATATTCAGCCTCAACAGTTGATAATGCAACTGATGTTTATTTCTTACAGAACCACGATATAATCATGCTTCTTAAGAAATTAAGATGATCCTGAGGTACAATTTCTATCTATTTTATATTCAGCAAAGTTTGCATTAGAGTAACCTATAAAATTAAAATCTAAACCTTTTGGATACCATAATCCAAGATTTGGTATATCTAAAAGATATCTAAATATTTTTTTTACAGCAACAAGATGTGACTCTTTTGGATCTAATTGAAATCTAGCACACATGCATACACTAAACATTATGTCAGGTCTACTAGCAGTTAAATATAGCAGAGATCCTATC
>JAYJMB010062631.1:0-26075 GCA_036873735.1 Pouteria campechiana | reverse complement strand
ACCTTGAAGGATGCAACAAAATCTTGGTTCATGACATTGGCTCTTGGATCACTAACTACATGGGATGCAAAATATAATAAGTTCATTAGTAAATTTTATTCCCATGCTAAAACTATAGAATTGAGAAGTAAGATTGTCACTTTTTTTCAAATGGATGGGGAAGCATTCCATGAGGCATGGGAGAGATTTAAGGCATTACTAATTCAAGGCCCTCACCATTGATATCCTCTTGAATTGCTCAATCAATTTTTCTATGATGAAATGAAACAACTATGCTTAGTCATGGTTGATAATGCTACAAATGAAGCAATGGGAGAGAAGACTCTAGAAGAGACATATGATCTATATGAGATGCTTGGAGCAAACTCCTAATAGAAAAGTGTGAGAGGAAGGTCCAAAAGAATTTATGAAATCAACTCTGACACTGATCTTTCTATGCAGAGTCAGAGATGGAGAAACAGATGAAGGCGATGTGCTTTATGATAGTGAACTTGAAATAATCTGTCCCTACTGAGGTATATTCTTTTTGTGGTATTTCTGGTCACTCACATAATATTTGCCTTTTCGATGAAAATTTTGCAGGTTTTTTGGAGCAAACAAACACAATGAATTTCTACAACCAATTGTAACACAATGATCCTTATTCAAATACTTAAAATCCTAGTTAGAGAAATCATCCAAACTTTTCATGGAACAATATCCACAATCAGAATCAAGCTGAAACTTCTTTTCAACCTAAGAAACACACTCTTAAGGAGATGTTTCAAACTTTTGTCTAAGGAACTGAAATAAGATTTCAGAATGTGAAGGTGTCAATAAAGAAGATAGAAACATAGTTGGGGCAGATTTTAGAAGCTATGTAGAGTCACACACCTGGAAAGTTACCAAGTCAGTCGGAGCAAGCAAAAGTAGTCACAACATTGAGAAGTGGAAAGGTAATTGACAATAAAGGTGATGAAGAAATTGATGAATCTAATGCTTATAAATGAATAGACAAAGGCAAGAAAAAGGTAGAGGAGGAAGTGTATCCAAGGAAAGCTATGTTTCCAATAGTTGACCCTCTAGTCAACTACAAGCCATCACCACCTTATGATCCACTAGTGCCTTTTCTAGGAAGACTAAAGTAGAGCAATTTGCACAATTCATTTTTTGATATCCTCTCCAAAGTCAATGTCAATTTACCCTTGCTTGACTAAAATATGCCTACTTATACTAAGTTTTTGAATGAACAAACCTCAAGGAGCTGTAAATGTGAGCCTCATGAAAAGGTGATAGCTTCAAAAGTAGCTAGTGCAGTTTTGCAGACAAATCTTTCTCCAAAATTGAAGGATCTAGGTAGTTTTAATATCACAATCACTATTGGAGGAATGAATAAGGTAAAGGCTATTATTGGATTTATTGGAGGAATGAATAAGGTAAAGGCTATTGTTGGATTTAGAAGTAAGTATCAATATGATGCCTTATTCTGTTTACTTGCAGCTTGGAGAGGCAAGTGACTCCAAAGAGAGAGGTGACCATTCTTTTAGGGCGCCCACTCATGGTAACAGATAGGATGGTCTTAATGTGCAGAATGGGAAGCTAAAAATGATTATTTTTGTTGGTCCCATCCTAAGGTAGCTCAAAAGGGGGGGTGAATTAAGCTATTAAAGTCTTGGCCAATATCAAACCAAAGTGCTATAATAATTAGAAAATAAATCATGTAGCACAAAGCACACATGTATTTTATAGAGGTTCGGCCCATAATATAGCACCTACCTCTCTCTCTAAGTTGGTCTCTCTCACTATACTCAGGTTCCACTAGTCACCAATTGGTTTTCTTGAGCTTACCAACAAACTCTTACAGAGGTTGGTTTTCCAAAAGCTCACTAACAAAATTTTTCCCAATTGGTTTCCAAGCTAACTAACAAACTTATACATAGGTTGGTTTTCAAAGCTGACCAACAAACTTATTCCAATTTAGCAAGCCCCTTGCTTGTTGTCCCAATCAATGAGAAATGTACAAAAGGAAATGCCTCTTACATAGGCTGAGTTTGTACATAAATGTAGTAATAAAATATATAACAATAAATATAAAAGGATTTAAAACTCTCTTGAGTTGCTGTAGAGAATAAGCTTTGATTGCAGATAGCTTTTGGGCATTGTGGAGTTGGAAGAAAAATGTCTAAAAGTAAATGCTCTTATTTGCTTCTCTTAAAGATATCTAATTCTTGCAACTTCCATTTTTTGAATGACTCCTTTTATAGCTGTGTTTGAATTATGCCCATTTGAGAAGATAACATTCATTTAATGCGAGTGAATCGATAGGATATTTTCATCGATATCACTGAAACCAAAACTGATGGTAATGACAGACTACCAAAGAAAATGGAGATCCCAAAGCCAAAATACTAATACTCTAATGAGCAGGTGGTACAAAGCCTATTAGGGCTCATCTAATCAGGCAATATAAAACTCCCAGAACTATTTTCCCAGCTAAAGTAGATAAGGCAAACTATCCCTTATACTGTCACTAGCATCAGGATGTCAATCATGCGATGGTCAAATGTAAGGTGGTAAGAAGGATAATCAACCACTGCATGAAGAATGAAATTATTACACTGAAAAAGGATGCACAAACAACATATCAGTTAGAAGTTTCTAAACTAGCAATGCTGGAATGAGAATTTGATCGTTAGTTCAAAAAAACCCCTAGGCAAGAGGTGTAAAGGAAAGTCATGGTTCATTACAAAAGTTGGGATATTGTCTATCCAAAAGACATCCCAAAAGTCTCATTAATGAGATGTAAGGGACAAAACCACTAGATTAAGCATGCAAAGAAAGGAAAAGGAAGAATGTCTGAAGAATCCATTCCCATATCCCGAAAGAATACATTGTTGGTCATCATGGTTGTAGCCATACATAATTTGGGATTACCTCTAGCCTAAGAGGCTCAAATCTTTCTATAGGAAAATGATGGGGAAAAAGAAGAGAACAACCCACCTCAATTAAGGGTGCTTAGAGCTCTATGCCTCGGGGCCATCACCATAACTTTCATCTGTTGGAGATGAAGTATGGGTTGCATTTTGGGGTAACTTACCAGGCCTGGGAACTAGGAGTAACCTAAGCCTTGATGAAGATTATCTATTTTGAATATCCAGTAGTGGCATCTTGTTATCACATTGGCGAAGGCGAGGCCTCTACAAGCCAACCAAATAGGAAGCAAGAACTTTCTCATAGAAGGCACGATCATAAGAGGGAGTTTCGACATCAAGGATTCATTTTATTCAATGTTGGTGATTCATCGGTCACGCACCTCCTCCACTATGCTGATGAATGCCATGGAGAAAATCCAAATTGCAAAAAATGCATCCAAATATTAAAAACTCACTTTCCTCGAAAGTAAAAAAGAACTGGTTTTGAACTCTAGCAATTTAGGGCGTCCAAAAATGGGTCCCCTTGCAAAATATGTGTAACACCATGGGTGTTAAATGTTGGACAATGATGTGCCTCATTACACTATAACTGCCTCCAATGTGAATGGTTATATGGTGTGATTCCTTTTTATTATTCGAGGTATAATTTTTGGGTATTATATGTGATTATTAAGTGGAAAAAATAGATAGGGACAACTAGATGAATTGATCCTTAGTTAATTAAGGAAATATTTTACTCATTTTATGTTATTATAATGTGGGTAAATGTTGGAAAAAAGAAGCTAAAAGAGATGATTGATAGAAGTTTTAAAAAAGGGAAGAAAAACAAAGAGAAAAGGGGGCAATGGATCTATCATCGTGGCATTAAAATGGATGCCGTGGTGTCAAGGCAAATTGTAGGCACGAGCAGTGTCTAGTGGAGCTAGCACTGCAGTGTCGGTTAGCACTATAAGTTAGTGAACCAACTTTTTCCGGTTAGCCTCATTACATTTATGTTAATGTTTTCTACTTGTTAAATTCTAGTTTTATATGTGATTGAAAATTATATTGGTTTAAAATCCATAAAATTTAGGGTAGACTCTGTCATATTTTTGGCAGAATATTTCTTTTAAAAATAGAAAAATTATAAGGCAATGGTGAAATGCATAGGCCCTTAGGCAGGGCATTACAGAATGATATTAGAGTTGTGTTTCTCTGATACTGGGATAGTAGGGTATGTGATGAATCCTAAAACTGTGATAACAATGACTAAGGGGGAAAGATAGGAAATGACATGTCTAATACAAGTTGGTGAACCCAGGTGAACATGGGAGAATGTTATTTTAATTGTTTTAAAAGACTCATATAAAGATATGGTTATCTCTGGTGAGTCTGAATTGTAAGAATGTTGGTGATGCATGCATCTTGGTAAGGGAAGGATGACTTGCTATTGTTATGCTGAGAAAAATATGTTTACTAATGGTGAATATTAATATGCTAGTGACGAGGATGTATGCATTGAAGCATGAGTATGCATTAGATCCTGAGCACATTTTACATTGTCATGAATTTAAAAGGTAATGAATTTGAGAATGATGTTGTGAATTGAGATGATAATGCTAGCATGATGCATGATGTATGCATGATAAAGGAATGTTGTTTTCGAGTATGTGTACATGGGTGTATGAATCCAAAATATGTGAATTATAGTGCATCATTAGAAGTTGTAACTAGTCTTGGAATTATGTATATATTGAATTGATGATGGATTGTTAATGATTTATGTGGTTTACTCATGGGTTATATGGCAAGAAGTAATTAAGATTTGTTTATAATTTTTGGAGAAGGAAGTATAGTCTATGTGAAATGAATATAAGCATGCTTTGATAGCACAAATATGATGTCGATACACAAGTATTTAGGTGGTATAAATATGTATGAACTTAATATGTGAGTTAGTAGTAAACTCATAAAAGCCACCAACGTATAAGTTTGCTGGTAAGCTTAGAAACTAGTGACTTGATGGTAAGCTCGTGAAAACCATCATTGTGTAACCACTAAGTTGATGGTAAGCTCATGAAAGCCATCATTGTGTAGCGAGTGAGTTGATGGTAAGCTCATAAAAACTATCACTATGTAACCAGTGAGTTGATGGTTAGCTCAGAAAAACCATCATGATGGTATCAGTGGGACATGTAAGGCAACAGTACACCTAAGTCCTTTAGTAGATGGAGATGTCAAACCTACATTCCTTGAGTTGCAATGAAGGCGGTATATCATAGGTAGTAATGGCAATGTTACCATGAATATAACAACATTCGTAGTTAGGGTTATAGGAACAATCATTCATGCATTGAAAAAGGGAAAGTGGCGGCCTGTATGGTTGGATATAATACACCCGATTAGCGTGATGGCCTATATGGCCGAATTGTATGGCCGAACATGATATGGAGGCCTGGATGGCCTAGGGCTTGGTTGTGATGCTTGGATAGCCTGGACATGATGTGAGAACTATGGGGTGTAAAGGCTTGGATGGCCCAAGGCTTGGCTGTGATGCCAAGATAGCCAGTATGACTTGATACCCATGTAGGGTGGAGGCCTAAATGGCCTGGTATTGAGACACCTGGTACATAATGTAAAATAGATTTGTATGAATACAAATTTATAATGTATATGTAAAGAATGAAATCTATTAGATGTATAGTTGAAAAATGATAATAGGATGTGACTATGGATACTTGGTGATAAAACTAAATGCGGTGAGGTCTATCATAGTCATAATATGAGTATGATATATCTTCTTTATAAGGTGGATTATGAAACTTAGTTATGGGAATGGGCAAGTACCTTCCGATGTAGGGATGGCGTGGATATGGACAGATACATCCTAATGCGGGGATGGTGTGGAGCCCAGAACAATTAGGTATGGGGATGAAAGGATACATATGAGCTTGGAAAAAATCATATGAACATGAATAATAGGCCTGGAAAAGTGCACTTCAAATGAAAGATTTGAGATTGCATACTAGTTGTGTTATTATAGTATGTGCATCATAAGTATGTACGATATGTTGTTTTAGTTATCCAGTTGTGTATGAATGCTTGTATTATAAAATTGGTGACATCACTGCTCCAAAGGAAAAAGGGATAGAAGAAAGGCCCTGTGATGGGGAAAAATAGTGGAAATTTGAATAAGCCAAAGGAAAGCCTTGTTTAAATGATTAGTACGAGTTGTAGTGATGATATCATTGTACTATTTAAGAGTACAGAAGCACATGTATATGAATTGAACATAAATTTTTGGCGATTAAATGAAATTGTGTGCTAAATTGAAGAAGTTTTAAGGATGTCATTTTGTTTGATATGCTTATACACCCGATAAATGAGATGCTTTCACTTTATTGAGATCAATTTGTGCTTGTATTTAGTGATTATACTATGGTACATTTTAAGATTTGAGAAGATTATGTTATGGTGAAATAGGAAAAGAGGAACTGCATGTCTAGTAAACCCCCATGCAAGCAACTAAATGAATAGACATTTTGATTGAACTATTATCAGAAGCTGATGATAAGTAACATGTTTTTGATATGATTGCTTTACAATTTAGTCAAGCTGATCTATAATTTAAAAGTTTATGTGAGTTAAAATGAATGATTTGGTTATATGATCAGAGAGCCACAACTGGCATGGTGTATCATGAGGATATGGATCCGCAAGATGTGAATTATTTTGTATGAATAACTCTATAGCTTGAGAATGATGCTTAAAGTTTCGAGATAAAAAAATTTTGTAAGAAGGGTGCTCTGTAACACTCAGGTGTTAAATTTTGGATAATGATGTGCCTAGATACATTATAGTTGCCTCTAATGTAAATGGTTACATGGTGTGATTCCCAATTATTATTTAGGGTGGAATTTTTGTGTATTATATGTGATGATTAAGTGAAAATAAAAGATGTGAATGGTTAGATGACCTGATCCTTAGTTAAAATTTCTTACTCATTTTATGTTATTATAATGTGGGTGAATGATGGAAAATAGAAGCTAAAAGAGATGGATGATAGAAGGTTTAAAAAGGGGAAGAGAAACAAAGGGCAAATGGGGTAACTGATCTATCACCGCGGCGCCAGGGTGAAATGCAAACACTAGCAGTGTCTAGCAAAGCTAGTGCCATGGCGCCTGAATCTAGGGCCATGGCACCGGTCGGCATAATGAGTTGGTGAACTAACTTTTTTCGGTCAGCCCATTCCATTTTTCTTCTTCCCACACCCATCTCCTTGTTCTTAAACCCCGTTTGGCTTGATTTTGCTGAGGAAAAGCTTCGTTTGAGAGTTCAATCCATCATCTATGCAACCAAAAAACCCAAAAACCCATTGTGTGGGTGATGGAGAAAAGAATAAAATCCATTTTGTTGCAGAGGATGGGAGATCTTGAAGATTTGGAGTAGGATTCATGTGCTAGGGAAGAATCCACTTATGGATTTGATAGTAAGTCCACTTGCTTCCATCCAATTTCATGTCTTTGCCTTGCTAACATTTTTACTCATCAATGAATAGTAAATTTGAGGGGGAAAATGATGGAATTATGTGTATTAATCATGAGAAAAATAGTTAAATAGTGAATTGTGTTATTTTTAAGGTGAAGTGGACATGAAAAACATGATTCATGCTAAGTTAGGATTTGGTGTGTTAGTATAAATGTATAGTTTTAATGAGAAACAAAACTTGATTAAAGATTATGTACTAATGGTTATTGCCTAGTATTTAGCATGCAGAATCAAGTTGTAGGCTTCACAGACAAAAGAACACAAAGAAGAATCAGAAGATATTCCCAGACGTTAATCTATCTGGCCAAAAAAAATAAATAAGTTGGGCAAGTGTAAAACCTAGAGTCAAAGTACTGCTATGGTCAAAGTTCAAATGAAAAGGAACCAACTGAGTCACTATTTGTCTCTCAAAGTGAAGTTTATCTTTGACTAATGCAAAGCAATGAGCATACTACAAACTTCATCTGTCATAAGTAAGCCATAGATGAATAGCTTACCAAGCCATTGATTGTTTGTCAAAACAGACAAAGGTAGAGTAATAGGATTTAGCTAAGTCTCCAAGGCGTCAAGGCTTGGGTGAATATAGAAGCAAAAGATGATGTACTGTTATAGACAAAGCTCAAATTAAAAGGATTCACCTAAGTCTCCATTTGTCTATCAAAGTGGAAATTATATCTGAAGAATGCAAAGCAGCAGACTTTGTCTATCATAAGTTAACCAATAATCATTTGTTATAAACATACAAGGTGGAGATGTGAAGGTCATCTAGTAGATTAGTGGAGTTCTTCTGGTAGAACAAGGTATTTGTTTGTACAACTAAGCTTATCTACTATATACAACAAATAACCCAACAGACAAAGTGGTGAAGAAAAATCATCTATGCCTCAATGATTAGTCTATTACTCATAACAGACAACCATCAGATGAAGCATGAAGAAAATCCATCTATGCTCCAATAGCCCATTTGTTACTTACAATAGACAACTAAATAGATGAAGTGCTGAAGAAACAAGTCATCAATGCTTCTATAGTTCAAAAAATAACCTATAGGATAAAGTATTGGAAAGGATAATTCATCTGTAAACTATCTATTACTTACAATAGATAACTCAATCGACAATGTGATGAAACGACATCTTTACTATTCGTCTGCTACTTACGATGGATGAACCAAAACATGAAGGAACTTTGTCTGATGAATAGCTAGATAGATACTTTGCCTGTCATAAGTAAAAGATGAATGATGGGCAAACTGAAATGTTGGCCTCCATTCAACATTAATGACATCATTTCTATATTGATGAAAGAATCAGCCATTCTAGTAATACCTTGACCAATGCTTATTAAGAATCTAAAAATAATATTCTCTAAGGTCAGCGCTACAGGTATTTTAGTAGACAAGGATTAAGCAGAAGTTAGAAAATTCAAATGTGCTAATCAAAACATTCTTCTGTCATTAATGAAGTTCACCTACCACTAACGGCTTGAATTCAAAACATCTATAAATGAAGCATCGTTAGAGCAGAAGGAAGAAACCAAGTATCAAGGAAAATATTCAAAATTCTCTTCAGAGCATTTACTGATATGAGCCAAACCTTCTGCAATCCTTTAAGAGTTAAGAACTTTGCATTCAAACCTTCCTCAACTTTCCCAACCACCTTTCGAGAAGATCATTTACTTTTGCATTTAATTTTCAAAAACCTTCCCTTGCTCTTATTGAGAAACACATGTGCGTTAACTTCTGATATTCATTCTTTGTAAGTTCCTTAAACTAGTGGTTAAGACTAGACTCAAGAAGAGCTATGACTATCTGAGTGCAGACAAGAGCTATTTATTTATGCCCCCTAGAGCTAGAATTTAGAAGAGTGGTGAGAGCATTGTGATCACGCCCCCTAGAGCTAAATTCTAGAAGAGTGTTAGGAGCACTGTGTTTATACCTCCTAGAGCTGGAATCTAGAAAAGTGCTAGGAGCACTATTGTATTTCTGCTATTGGGAATAGTGGAACCCAAGACACTAAAAGGAAATTGTTCTTGAAAGAGTGGAGTAGAGTGTTTGCTTAAACCACTATAAAAATCCTTGTGTCTTATTTATTTGTGCATTAGTTGATTGAGTGATTGAATGATAGAGGGATAATTAATCCCAAAGGGGTTGCGCAATTTTTTTAAGTACCCAATTCACCTCTCTCCTCTTAGGTTTTGCCTAATCTTTGAGACTAACGAATGTTATCAGAGCAGACTACATAAACACTTGTAGTGATCTAATGGCAAACCCATCATCCTTTTACAAATATTTTCCAAGGGGCAATCGTCTACTTGGTCACTCCTATTTCATGGAACCAACTTCGCTTACTGGAAGTTGAAGATGAATTAATTCATTATAGGTAATGATATGGAGTCTTGGAAGGCTATTAAAGTTGAAATTAGTCTTCCCACTATTGAACTAGATGCATGGACTAAAGCGAAAGCCACCTTAGTCCAAGATAATGTGAAGGCTATAAACTTCTTATTTTGTGGACTATCTTCATATGAGTTTGATAGAGTATTCTCTTGCATTACTATAAAAGGTATTTAGGATAAACAAGTGTCTATATATGGAGGGTCTTCATAGGTCAAAGGAACTAGAAGGAATATGTTAATAGGAAAACTAGAAAATTTTAAGATAAAAGAAGGGGAAAGCATATTAGAAATGTATGCTCATTTTTCTAAAGCTACTAACACTTTGAAAGGATTGAAAAAAGAAGTTAGGAATTTTGAATAGGTAATGAAGATACTGAGGGCTTTTCCAGAATCCTAGAACCCAAAGATCATAGCGATAGAAGAAGCAAAGTATTTGAATACTCTTCTCATGGACGATCTTAGCAGCTCACTAATGTCACATGAGCTGATCAAAACAAGAGAGAGGAGCTGACAAAACCAAAAAAAAATTATTCCTTTTAAAGTGACCAAAGAAAGCAGTAGTGATCTAGCATTACAACCTAAAGATGATATGGCCATGTTGGTCAAAAGCTTCAAAAAGTTTACAAGAAGCAGCAGAGGTAGCACCTCAAGCAGACAACCTAGACGACAGAAGAAAATGGCTAAAGGAAAGATGCATCTCCCCACATGCTATATATGTGGAGGAATTGGACACATGTCTCCTGAGTGTCCCAATGAAGCAAAAGAAAATATGAACAAGAAGGATAAAAGAAAAGAAAAGAATAACTTCAATAAGTCTTCAAGAAACTACGCTAGAGGAATGTATGTGGATGATGAAGACTTATTAGGGACAAGCTCAAGTGAGAAAGCTGGCAATGAAGTTGGACACCTCTGAGGAATATGCTGCATGGCCCAGATGGAGAACAAATCAATAGATCAAATGACCATCAAAGAGCAATTTACAATGGAGCAGGAGACGAAGGTAAATTCTTACTACTATAATTCTAACTCTTCAAGTCCGAATAGCACTTTTGTCAAAGGTCTAAGAGCATGAATATTGAAGGATAGATTGGGTTTTCATCTTACAACTGGACTCAGTGAGATTTAATCGGATTAAAGTGGTATAGAAAGTCATTTCCAATGTTTCTTAATAGTTTGTAGTGACTAGAATTTTTGAATTCTGCATTTTAAAGTAAGTTTTCAAAATATTGAAGTTAGGGTTTTTGAGAAAATAAGAATTTAGTAGTAAGATGAATGTTTTGAACATGGATTATAATGGAATTCAATTCAAATGCATAAATATGTAATTTGGAATAGATATCCCATCTTGAAAATGATGACTATATGAAATTTGAGAAACTGTACTATAGATGTTTGATGAAATGGTGCTAAGAGTAGCATAGCATGATTAACTTTGCATAATGATTTCATAATTACATCTTAATGGAGTGATTTCATAATTACATCTTAATGGAGTTATAGTAAAGTAATTAGTAAAACCCTAACCAGGATTATGTTAGAATAAAGGTTAAACAAGTGAGTATTAAGGGAAATTAAGCAAGGAACATTGAGAATGAGGAAACAAGACAAGTTTTCATAAGGAAAGGTGGGTAGCAAAAATCATTGATACAATGTCGTGACATAAGGTTCAGTGTCACAACAGTGTTGTGAGACCCTGAAAATTTCAAAAATATAAATTTTCATTATTGTAAAGTTTCAGTAATTTTTCCAGTGCGACATACTGTAAAAATTGAATTTATGAGGAATTTTATTATTAAACAATTATAAAAATGGATGAAATATCCATATTAATGTGAGAATGATGAGGAAATATGTTAATTAATAATTAATAGTTGAAGAAAAATTAAAAATTACATGTGGAAAGCCGAAAAACTGAGTTGCAGGTAATTTTTGGAAAATATCAATTTAATCAAATTTAATTAAAAAATAAATGATGAAATTATGGAAATAATGGATGGGAAATTGATTTTGCCATATGATATATCAAATGGATGACTCACATGTGTAAAGAATGATAATTTGATGGCATTTTAAAAATTCAAGAGAGTGAATGTGCATGGAAGTGGGTGGAGCATAGACTACCAAAATAAAAAAATAATATAAAAAGTGTGTTTTTGCAATGCCCATCACATTTCCATCAGTCTCATCTTCTAGCCCATGCTATAAAATATAAACCCTCTTTGCCCATCATCCCAATTTTCCATTTTAGGCAATTTTGCTTCAAGTGATCCATAGCAAATGTTGATTCAAGTAATTAGTGGGCTATAGGATGTATTTTCTCTTGAGATCAAGAAGCGGTAGTCATCCAAACATGGTGAACTATTGCTGATTAGTGGGATGCACCAAAGGAATTTGAAGATTAAGGTAAGTGCTTAGTCTAATTTAAATGGTGATGATATTTATTAAAGAATATTATGCAAAAGTTGATTTATCTTCAATGAATTTTAAACCTTAATTCAAGGGAGTTTGCTAAAAATTTTAATAGCGAATTAAGGATTTGTTAGAGGCTGGAAATTGGAGTGTGAGGGCTATGCAAATTGCTCAGTTAATTAAGGTAAGAAGGTAGTTGTTTTAAGTTATTTTAAGTTTAATTTGATTTCTTTGAATGATTATAATTTGGGCACTTGTAATCTAAAATTTTTGTATATGAGTTACATGATTTTAAACATGCGTTATCTGCCCCATCCAACCAAAATTAATGTATTATATTAGCATGAATTAAATTACATTGAAAACAATGGAATTCGGATGAAGAGTGCACTGACAGAACACCTTACCAAGTACCCCTCTTGAGATTGATTAAAACCCAATTTAGTGATATTATTTTACAAACATCAAAATATTTGGTTAAAATAGATATAACTAAATACTATCATATCAAATTCATAAACCAGTTCCATTGTTTGGCCCCTTAAAACAATATGAACATTGAATACCCTGAAAATGAGATGCTGATAGCGTCTCACCCTTTTGAAATTTTGATTTATTTTTAATCTTCTCATTTTAAAAGAATTTAATCTAAAATTTTTACCAAAATTATATTATATTATTTTTAATGAAGTAAAAATTTTGAGGGGAAAATGAGATGTGTAATTACTTCTAACATTTTTTCTTTATATTTTCATATTTTAATTTTAAATTTATCATTTTACATTATTTTGATCTGAAATTTGGATAGAACATTTTTAATATTATTTTAAATTTTCAAAAATATTTTTCATGTTAATTTAATATTTATAAACTAGTAAATAAGAATTTTATTTTAGAAATTATATACATATATTCTACGCCCTCGGAAGTGCCAATAAAATTTAGTTTTGGCGCCTAATTGGCACAGAGCCCAGTGTGGCTTATATATATATATATATATTTTATGATGGTTGTGGGGCCAACCTCTATTCACCACTTGGCGAGGAGTGGCCTGATTGTCTAGTAGGCGGTTGTGTGGTTAGCCGGCGCGGTCAGGCATTGCTATTGGCCTAGATGGCCTAATTGCTATGATTGGCCTGAGTAGCTTGTGTAGGTATGTTTATGGAAAATTAGTACTCTTGTGATGTGATGAGGGCGGGGTGCCACTGGATACAGCAATATAGCTGTGTGGGCCTAGCAGGCTTCTAGCCAGGAGTGCCAAGATGGACCTGACATGCTGAATAGTGAAATGGTAGTGTCTTGGTTTGTTTGCCTCTCGGGGAGGAGTGTGTGGATGATGGTGGGTTAGTATACTGGTATAAGAGGTAATCATGGATTGGCAGATACAAAAGGGCAGTATGACGTATCAGTATTCGAGCCGGTATTGACCGATTAACTATGTATGTGATATCATTATGAGTATGTGTATGAAATAATTAATGAAATGTTAACATTAAAATCTTAATGAACTTAGCCACTAACTGACTACGACATCCTATATATGGTTATCATATTTTTCGTTGTTTATTACATTATTTATAGTCATATTTTTTCACTTACCTGCTTACTGAGTTTTGCCCACACTCACCCTTTTATGTAAATTTTTAGCTGACAGGTCAGAGGACGGAGCCCAACAGAGTGTTGGGTCTCATGATGGGGCTAGGCTACGATACCAGTCAAGGCTTTACTCCTTTTCATGATGTATGATGATGTATATTATTAGAGGGATTTTGGATCTATATTAGACATGTATCATTACTTAGTTTTACAGCATGTTATTTTATGGTGTGGGTGTATATGATTTGACAGCTAGGGTACAGTGTACCCTGATTTTGGTCCATGGGTGTTATGATGATGTGTGTTTTGGAGGTGACAGTTCTATAATTTGTGTAGAAAATGTTTGGGCCTAGAGGTGGCCATATTATATTTGCATATTTGAGAGTATTTGTTATATAATTATTGTGGTTTAGCATATTATATACAGGATAACGGTGGTAAATCAGGGGAGACTCTACCGAAATTTCCTTTGAATTTACCATGAGTAACGTTCTAAGGAGGAGGGGCATTATAATTGTGCCCATTACCACTTTAATGTCGCGACACAACTTGTTTGTGTCGTGACACCCCTTGTTCTTCATGGTTTTATATTCTTCAATGTCGCGACATTGAATCCCCTGCTTAAAAGGAAAGCAAGTTAGTGAATCATTCACATCTAACAAAGGATCTTGTTGGACCAACAAGAACTAGAAGTCATGAAGGGAAACATTATGCATATATCATTATAGATGACTATTCTAGATTTACTTGGATAATGTTTCTTGCTTCCAAAGATGAGACTTTTTCATTCTTTGAAACACTTAACAAGCATATACAGAATGAACAAGATTCTCATATAGTAGCCATAAGAAGTGATCATGTTGGAGAATTTGAAAACTAAAAATTCACTACCTTTTTGTGAAAGTAATGGAATTTTGCGCACATTCTCTGCAGTAAGAACACCTGAGCAAAATGGAGTAGTTGAAAGGAAAAATAGATCCTTGCAAGTAATGGCAAAGATAATGTTGAGTGAAAATGACTTACCTTAATACTTTTGCGTTAAAGCAATGAATACTTCATGCTACATTATAAACAAAATCTGTGCTAGATGTATACTCAACAAAACTCCATTTGAATTATATTATTGCAGAAAGCTAAACATTTCTCATTTCAACACTTTTGGTTGCAAATGTTTTATTCATAACAATAGGAAGGAACAACATGGCAAATTTGATCACAAATTTGACAGCAAATCTGATGAAGGCATTTTCCTTGGTTATTTTATTGTTAACAAGGCATTTTGAGTCTACAATCTAAAAATAAAACTATAGAGGAATCCATTCATGTATTGATGAAAGTACTACACCTTCCAGAAAGATAAGCGATTTTGATGATGAGATAGGAGAACTCACAACATCTGTGGAGAAAATGAAAATACAAGATGAAAACAAAGATTCTTTATAATAAATGCACAAAAAGATGAAGAAGAAACAGATGATGGACCATCCATCAATGAGGTAAATAATAAAGGTAACAATTCCCTTCCCAAAGATTGGAGATTCATGCATGATCATTTTGAAAACTAAGTAATTAGTGATATTTATGATAAAGTGAGAACTAGATCTTCTAGTAATGACTTCTAGCCTAGCTACAGTAGTATATGATTCTTTAAAATAAATTTCTTCTTCTTGAGAGTACCCTTTAGCAACTAATCATGCCTTGTTTCTTACAACTAGCCCACTCTCATCTAGTTTGTATCTTAATACCCATTTAGTTCCGATTACATCAGCATTTTCTGGTTTTGGAACTAGTTCTCATACTTTGTTTCTTTCAAACTAGTTTAGCTCTTCTTGCATTGTTATAATCTAACTTTCATCATTTAAAGCTTGATCAATGTTAGTTAGTTCTATTGTACATATGAAGGCATAATGACCACAGATATTTTGCATAGACCTTCTTTTTTTGATACCATCATATACATTTTCTATAATTTGCTTTCTAGGATAAGCATAACAAATCTCAAATCAATTGGGTGTTGATAAGGAACATTACCTACTCTTACCTCCTCTTCATTTTCTGAACTTTGTATGTCTTCATCATTGGTGCCATTCTCTTGACCCTTCAATTTGAGCTTCTTCATATTTATTGCAGTTTCATCTGCATCATTATCACTCTCCTTTCTTGAGGTTATATTTGCTTCATTGAATTTAATATATATAGATTCTTCTATAACCTATGTTTTCTTAATGTAGACGCTAAATGCTCTACTGGAAAGAGTAACCAAGAAAGATAGATTCATCTCTCTTTGGATCAAACTTTCTAAGATTAACTTCTCATTGTTCAACATATATTATAAGCATCCAAAGGAATAGAAATATAAGATGTTTGGTTTTCTTCCTTTCCAAAACTCATATGGGGTTTTCTTTAAGATTGCTTTTATGGTAACTCTGTTCAGTACATGGCAATTAATACTAACTGCTTTTCCCCAGAGTCTTTTGGATAATTTACTTTCATTTAGCATGGTTCTTGCCATTTTCTGAATTGCTTGATTATTTCTTTCCATAACTCTATTTTGCTGAGGAGTTCTGAGGGATGAGAAACTATGATCAATTCCTTTTTCATCACAAAAATCAATGGATCTTCTGTTTTCAAATTCACCACCGTGATCATTATGGGTGGATACAATGGACATTTATTTCTCATTTTGGAATAGCTTCAAAAAAGTACAAAACATTGAAAGTGCTTTGTCTTTGCTAGTCAAGAGAATTAGCCATATAAATCTAGAGTAGTCATCCACTATCATATATATATATATATATATATCTTTTTCCTCCAAGTGTGACTATGTTTGATGGTCCAAATAAATCCATACATAATAAATCTAGAGGTCTGGATGTGGATACTTCATTCTTAGGGTGGAATGATACTTTGGTCTATTTTGACAATTGACAGGATTTGCATATTTGATTTTTGTCATAGGTTAGTTTTGGTAGACCAATCACATGATTCTTTTTCCACAAAGATCTGATATTTGACATATTGATATGTCCCCTCCTTTTATGACATACCCATGGATCATCTTTGACTACAATTAAGCATTTTCCAACAATATCATCTAGTTGTATAAGATAAATATTTTCCTGCCTTTTTTCGCTAAGTAATAGATCATTGTCTATACTGAATAAATTACATGCAGATGGTTCAAACACAACTTTGTGACCTTTATCATATAATTGACTAATACTTAGCAAATTGTGCTTGAGTTCTACATATAATACATCCTCTATGCATGTATTGAATAAACCATAAATTTTACCTATTCCTTTGATAAGGCCTTTGTCACTGTTGCCGAATGCAACTGTTCCTCCATTTATCGACTTTAATTTTTTGAACAACTTCTTATTCCTAGTCATATGTCTCAAGTAGACACTATCAAAGAACCAAGCATTGCTAGACTTTAATGCCCCGCTTTCTGAGGCATTACTTGGGCAGGAATAGGAGGACACTTAGCTAAAGTCTTCCCTGAACTTACCCACTTATACCTGCATATACATTTACAAACACCCACAAATGCCCAGAATTATAGTCGCAGTATAAAGGTAAAGTGTATGGAAATCATTCTCACATCTAATTAAATAACGACATGTAGATAAAAACACTCCACACAGTTAAATTTACATAATTTACACCATTAACATACTAAATGAATCACACTTTATATACATTCCAAAATATTTATTAAAAGGATAAAAAATTTCTAGTTATCATGGTTTATCCCTCTTCTGAGCTCCAACCCCTCATTGGGCTCTGTCTTTTGGCCTATTAACTAAAACATAATAAAATACAGTGAGTTTGAGTAACTTAGTAAGAAGGCATAATTCAAATCAACAATTAAGTTATAATATGTAATAAGATTCATATGTTCAAAACCAAATTATACTCAACTATACCATCATGAATTAAATACGATTAATAATACCTCATTAAAATCCACTACGATGTCTACTATATCTGATTGTATCTATTCACAATGAAACTCACTTTCTTTTTAATGCAATCCTTTCATTTCAATCATTCAAGGTAATTTGCCCACAAAAAATAAACACCATATTCGAGAGGTCATCAATCAAACCAAATGCACAATATCACACTCAAATAGACTCATCTTTCTTACAACTTTGGTGTACTCAAGTTTTTCCCATTTCCCTGGCTACAAGTTGTATGAGACTTAAAATATCTCACCCACACTGCAACTCAGGGGTTATAGGTTTCTCATTTACACCTACTTAGTAATCAGAGGAGTCTTACAAATAATAGGTTAATCAGAGCTCTTTGCCAATTATCAAACTCAATACTATAACTCTTGTGACATTCAGAGTTTATCACATTATCACCTTATGAAATTTATTTAAACAAATCTTAATTCTTAACCAGGTGACCAAACTTAATTACATACTTAGTTAAAACATCATTTCCAAATATATATGATTTACTAAATGTGATTGCAGGTGAAGGAGAACAAAGGAATAAAGAAAATGAGACAATTAGAGCCAAATGAGAAAAGATATAAGAATTTAGGCAAAAGAAGGCAAAAAGGGCATAAGGGAAGTCAGTGTTGCGATATAGGGAGACCATGTCGCAACACTGAAGAACATAAAACCCTATGTCACGACACTAAAGAACATAAACCCTATGTTGCGACACTGAAGAACATAAAACTGTGAAGAACAAGTGCTTTCGTGACATTAAGGTGGCACTGGGCATAATGTCGTGACACTGAACCCTATGTAGCGACATTGAATCAATGTTTTCTGCTGCCCACCTTTTCTTATGAAAACTTGTCCCGTTTCCTCATTCTCAATGTTTCTTGCTTAATTCCGCTCAATCCTCACTTGCTTAACATCGATTCTCATGTACTAATTCCCACCTATTCTTTAAAATGCTTCCATAACCAATACTTTCTCATTTATCATTATGCAATGAATTCATACTTTTCTATGAATTGATACCACTTCACATATACTGATTTCCTTCCTATTTACATCCATTCCTTTCAAACTAACTTCATTCTCTTCTTCCCAACTTCACACTACATATGTTGCTTAATTGGCACCTCTCTAAAGTATGATATACAAATTTTATTCCAAACATGAATCCATAACAGAATTGAATAATATCTATAATAAAAGATTTCAAATTTAGTAAAAATTCTTAAACAAATAACCTGCTTACCTTTTGTATTCTCCACCCTTTTCTTGAGATGTAATTTTGTATTTCCAATATTTGCTTCGCCAGTCAAATGTCCTACATTAAAACATAGCTCTCATGATCATTCTTTTGCATTCTCTATTTCTAAAAGTATACTTTTCAGATTTCATTCTGAGTTTCTAACAAAACCTCGGTTAGGGTTTTGCTAATTACTTTACTATAACTCCATTAAGATGTAATTATGCAATCATTATAATCATTATCCAAAGTTAATCATGCTATACTACTCTTAGCCCCATTTCATCAAACATCTATAGTACAATTTCTGAAATGTCATATACTCATTGTTTTCGAGTTGGGATTTCTATTCCAAATTACATATTTATGCATTTGAACTGAATCCCTCCTATAATCCATGTTCAAAGCATTCATCTCACTATTGAATTCTTGTTGTCCCCAAAAACCTAACTTCATAATTCTGAAAACTTAGGTTAAAATGTACTGTTTAGAAATTCTAGTCATTACAAACTATTAAGAAATGTTGGAAATGACTTACCACTTACTTTAATCCAATTGAATCTCACTAAATCCAATTGTAAGATGAAAACCCAATCTGTCTGTCAACATTCATGATCTTAGACCACTGAATTTGATGTTTAATTGGTACTAGAGGATTGCTAAGCTATTTATTAGTGATTTCCCCAACTCAATCTGTCAATTTTAGTATGAAGCAAAATTTTTTGGAACTTAGGAATGAAGGAGGTAGGCTAGGAACAACCAGGCTAAAAAATGGGTTGGTGGAGCATTTAAGATCCCAGTACCTAGGATGCTCCAGTGGTGCAATTCATTAAGAATACATGCATCCACACATCATGTGTTCTAACTATAACTAACACTGAAATTTCTGCCTGTATTTCATAATACTCAATTTGTTTCATTATACTTATAAAAACTTTTTCATTTATATCACAAATCATGCATATGCAGTTTATTTACACACTATAAATTAGTTCTTTCCATTACAAAAATTTCAGGGTCTCACAATAAAATGTTTTGTCCCCGAAACTTATACAAATAAGTAGGGGTATTTAGATCTCATTGCATCTTCCTGTTCCCAAGTTGCTTCTTCTTTTGAGTGGTGTTCCCATTAAACTTTTACTAGATGAATGATCTTGTTCCTCAATTATTTTTCCTAGGTATTTGAGACCCGAACTGGCTACTCCACATATTGTAAGTTTTCTTTAATGTAAATTTGTTCCAGCGCTAAGATGTGAGATGTGTCTGGTTCATACTTTCTCAATGAAGATACATGGAAGACATCGTGGATTCCACTCAGTAGTGGTGGCAATGCAATATGATATGCTACCTTGTCGATCCAATCCAAAATTTCATCAGGACCAATGTACCTCGGGCTCAGTTTGCCCTTGTTACCAAACGGTACTATACCCTTCATTGGAGATACTGTTAGGAAAACTTTATCTCCTACCTGAAATTCCAAGTCAAGCCTTCTTCTGTCCACATAGCTCTTCTGGTGGGACTAAGCAATAGGGATCTTTTCCTTAATATGTGCTACCTTTTCAACTATATCAACAATCATCTCTAGTCCTACTAAGGTAGTCTTGCCTACCTCTGTCCAGTATAGCAGAGGTCTGTATTTACGCCCATATAGTGCCTCAAAAGGAGCCATTTGGATACTAAAATGGTAACTATTATTGTATGCAAATTCGATCAATGATAAGAACAGGCTCCAAGTATTGCCCCATTCTATAGTATAAGCTCTAAGCATATCTTCCAGCTGCCAATTCACTCGTTCTATCTGCCCATTTGTTTGGGGGTGATAAGTGCTACTAAAATCTAGGCGTGTCCCCAAAGCTTTGCGTAGTTTTCTCCAAAATTTTGAAGTGAATATTAATCCTCTATCTGAAATAATCACTTTGGCACATCATACAATCTTACAATTTCCCTCTGATAAATACAAACATATTTATTAGTAGAAAATGTGGTTTTAACTACTATAAAGTGAGTTGCTTTAGTAAGTTTGTCCATAATGACCCAAATGCTATCAAATCCAGCAACTATCTTTGGTAGACCAGTGATAAAATCCATTGTTATGTTTGTCCATTTCCACTTAGGGAGTTCAATAGATTGCAATAATCCACCTAGTCTTTGATGCTCTACTTTCACTCTTTCGCATGTTAGACATTTAGCCACATATTTAGCAATATCATTTTTTCATCCTATTCCACTAGTATAAAGATTTCAAATCATGATACATTTTATTGCCACCCTGGATGCATAATATAAGGGGAGTAGTGTGCTTCCTCTAATACCTTTTGTACCACCGTTGATCCCTTAGGAAGAACTATCCGATCTCCATATCTCATAAGATGGTCTGCGCCAATAAAGAAGTCTGGCAGTTCATTTTGCTATACTCCCAATTTTAATCTCTGAAATTCTTCTTCTAATGACTCTTCTTGAGCTATTTGGATCTCATCTATCAAAGTAGGCTGAATGTGTAACTAACATAACTGGGTTACTACGCTTTTTATCTCTACCTGTAAATCCATACTTCTTAATTATTCAAATAATTCTTTCTTTTGGGTTAATATACATGCTAAACTGCTTCCAGATTTCCTACTCAAAGCATCAGCTACAACATTTGCTTTGCCAAGATGATAATCAATGCTCAAACCATAGTCTTGTAATCATTCTGACCATCTTCTCTACCTCATATTTAACTCTTTCTGAGTAAAGATGTATTTTAAACTCTTATGATCTGTGTATACATCACATTTTCCCCCATAAAGGTAGTGTCTCCATATTTTTAAAGCGAACACTACTGCCGCCAACTCCAAATCATGAGTTGGATAATTATGCTCATGAGGTCACAACTGTCATGATGCATAAGCTATCACTTTGCCATTTTACATCAGAACACAACCCAATCCTTTCTTTGATGCATCACTGTATATCACGAATCCACCTTGACCTGATGGAATTGCAAGAACAGGTGCTTCCATTAACTGTCTCTTTAATTCTTGAAAAGCAGTTTCATGTTTCTCATTCCATACAAATAAAAATCTTTTTGAGTCAACTATGTTAGCAGAAAAGCTATTGTAGAGAACCCTTAAACAAATCTTTGATAATATCCAGCTAATTCCAAAACACTTCTGACCTTAGTCATAGTGCATGGTCTAGGTCGATTCACTACGGCTTCTATTTTATGAGGATCTACAAAAATACCATCTCCTGAAATCATACGACATAGAAAAGCTACACTATTCTTCCAGAAGTCACACTTTTTCAATTTTACATAAATATTTTCTTTTCTAAGTCTCTGCAAAGTCATTCTTAAATGTGCTTCATGACTCTCCCTATCTCTTGAATATATCAAAATATCCTAAATGAAAATAATTACAAACTGATCCAAGTATGATTTAAATACTCTATACATTAAAAACATAAAGATAGCAAGAGCATTTGTTAATCTGAATGGTATTACTAGAAATTTGTAATGCCCATATCGTGTTCTGAATGCAGTCTTCTTAACATCTAAAAGATCAACCTTTAATTGATGATACCCAGACTATAGATCAATTTTGGAGAACACTATAGTTCCTTGCAACTGATCTAATAGATCATCTATTCAGGGCAATGGATATTTGTTCTGATGGTGACTTTATTCAGTTTCCAATAATTGATACACAAATGAAGACTCCCATCTTTCTTCTTCACAAACAACATCGATGCGCCCCATGGCGATATGTTTAGACAGATAAATCCCTTTTCCATTAAATCTTGCAATTGCACTTTTAATTCTACCAATTCAATTGGTGCCATCTATATGAGGCCTTAGACATTGGTTCTGTTCTAGGTTAGAGGTCAATACAAAATTTGACTTCTCAATCAGGAGGCAATCCAGACAATTCACCAAGGAATACATCTTGAAAATTTCATACTACTAGTATGTCCTATACTAGTCCATGTTCGAAGGGGGTCTCGATAACCAAAACTAAGAATGCTTCACACTCTTTCCACACCAGACTAAGAGCCTTCATAGTTGATACAAGCTTAGGGGCTTCACCCTTAGGTGAACTTCTAAAGGTAATCTCTACCTTATCAGGGGTCTTCAAAGTTCTTAGCTTGGTTTTTCATTCAACTTTAGCTTCATACTTGGTTAGCTAATCCATACCCAATATATTATCAAAACCTTCCATATTTAAGACAATTAAATCAGCATAAAACTATCTGCTTCAATCATTATAGGTATTTCATAACATATCTTTGTATCAATACTAACTGCTTTAAATGGAGTGGATACTTCTATCATAGGATATATTAAGCATTTAAACAACTTGACTCTATTTACAAATGTAATCGAGATAAAAGACTGAGAGGCACCCGGATCAAACAAAACATATGCCATGTAATTGAATTAAAAAAGATTACTAGCAATTACATGGTCCATGGTCTGAGCCTCCTATGCATTGGTCGCCTATACCACCGCGGTTAATGGAGGTCTATGTTCATTCTGCCACCCAGGGACTGCATTAGGTCCTCGACCGCTGCCTCAAATCAGACCCCCATCATGTTCAGGCTGAGCTACATTCCTCCCTTGATTAGGACAATTCCATCTAATATGTCCAGTCTCGCCACATGCAAAGTAAGTGAGTGGCCTTCACTGTCCCACATCCTGTGGCTGACTTGACCCTTGACTACTTTCTTTTATCTATCTTGGAATTGATCTAGTTGTCCTTCCTCCCGGCTTCCTTAATAGTATTGGATAATCAAACTTTAAATGTCTAGTTTCTTGCAATAATTATATATCTTCTCAGATAATGTACTACGACTCTATTCAATTTTTTGCCAGGTCTATCATCCTTGTTCGATTTCTTTCGTGCGTCTCCTCTCTTTTAAATTTGGATTGTTCCTCTGTCTCTCTTTCTACCAGATGAGCATGCTCTAATATATCCTCATATCAGCTCAACATGAGAGGGGTTAGATTCTCTTGGATATCTAACCACAAACCTTCTTGACATTTCTGAGCTGTTTTAGGTAGATCCATCGGGCCCATGTCACAAATCGTGCCAAAGATCTAAACAGTCCATCATATTCTTCTATAGTTTTCTTGACCTATAATAATGTCAGAAATTCAGTGGCTTGCCTAGCCTTTTCACTAGCAAGCACATATCTATGGAGTAACCTCTCCCTAAAATCAGTCCAAGTCATCCCTACACCATTTTCAACTACTGTCAATTTCTCAATAAGCCACCACTATTCTGCCTCACCCTCCAGCTAATAAATTCCATATGATACTTTATGGTCTTCTGGGCATTTCATATATGCAAATGCCTTTTCCATACCAGCTAACCATTCATTTACCACACAATAGTCCATCTAGCCCTTGAAAGTTGGAGGTTTCTTACTTTAAAAGGCTTTCATATTCAAACGTGTTCCCGACTGTCGTTGGGATGGCTACCCCATTTCTAATTCACCATTTACAGGCCTCACCTGTGGCCTTGCCATTGATTGAGGCTCTTCTGCCTGCCTCCTTTAAGTTTGGACTATTTCTTGTAATGTCTCGACAATACCTGCTATCATTATCATCATGGTGCCTAAGTCTTGAGGGATTGGTGGAGGCAGCATAGAAGGAACCGCATCAACATTACGGATTACAGTGCCTGAGATATCTGCTCAAGCAGGTTCTGCCCCTTGGCCATCCTTAGGTTCAACTACCCCTCCTTTGACTTTATTTTGGGTCAACCCCGGCATTTCATTTGCTCTGGAGGCTTTTGTCTGAGTTTCCCTAACAATAACCCCCCTCGCTCGAGTCCGAGTAGGTCTTCTCGGTGACTTCTCTTCTATCATGGGGGCTTTACCTTTGTCCACTCTCTTCCTTGGTGCCATGACTATATAAGGAAGAGTATCGGATCATGTAACATCATGATGTCAAGATATCAATTTGACTTATCAGTATAAAAATTCAAATAGCATATTATACTAACGTTCCCCTATTGAAACTAAAACTATGCATATCATTCTATCACTGACTTCCAACACTCTTACCATTACAGTTCTGGGACTTATCTCAACTATTATTCTGCATATTAGACTTATGCGCTATGATACCACACCGTAACGCCCCGCTTTCCAAGGCATTACCTGGGTAGGAAAGGAGGACACTCATCCAGAGTCTCCCCTGAACTTACCCACTTACACCTACATATACATTTACAAACACCCATAGATACCTAGAATTATAGTCGTACTGTAAAGGTCAAGTGTATGGAAAACATTCTCGCATCTAATTAAATAATAACATATAGCTAAAAACACTCCATACAGTTAAATTTACATAATTTACACCATTAACATAATGAATAAATCACACTTTATATACATTCCAAAATATTTATTAAAAAGATAAAAAGTTTCTAATTATCATGGTTTATCCCTCTTCTGAGCTCCAACCCCTCATTGGGCTCCGTCTTCTGGCCTATTAACTAAAATATAATAAAATATAGTGAGTTTGAGTAACTCAATAATCATAAAATATAATAAGATTCATATGTTCAAAACCAAACTATACTAAACTATACCATCATGAATTAAATATGATTAATAACAAAATTCCTTATTAAAATCCACTACGGTGCCTACTATATCTGATTGTATCTATTCACAATGAAACTCACTTTCTTTTTAATACAATCCTTTCATTTTCAATCATTCAAGGTAATTTGCCCTCAAAAAATTAGCAACATATACGAGAGGTCATCAATCAAACCAAATGCACAATATCACACTCAAATAAACTCACCTTTCTTACAACTTTTGTGTGCTCGAGTTTTTCCCAATACCGTCACTACGAGTGTTATGAGACTTAAAATATCTCACCCTCACTGCAAGCTAGGTGTCTAAACCCAATTTACTATATTCCAATATCTCATACACGGGCAATTATGCAAGCCATACTCAGATTATAATACTTTCATGCAATTATCAAACTCAATACTATAACTCTTGTGACATTCAGAGTTTATCACA
>JAYJMB010062620.1:0-26078 GCA_036873735.1 Pouteria campechiana | reverse complement strand
GGTGCAAAAGATGAAGTATTAGGTGCAAAAGATGAAGTATTAGGAGAATAAAATATGGCATTTTGCATTCTCATCACTCATCCTGAAAATCAAGTAATTAGTGATGTATTTGATAGAGTTATGACTACATCTTATTACCAAATATATGGTAACTTTGCCTTTATCTCTCAAATAGAACCAACTTGCATAGACCATGTGTTAGAAGATGAGAATTCGATTTTAGTTATGCAAGAAGAATTGGATCAATTTAAGAGAAATGACATGTGGACCTTAGTTCTAAGACCTAACCATCAAGCTATTATAGGAACCAAATGGGTCTTTAGGAACAAACTTGATGAATCTAGTTTAGTAGCGAGAAACAAGGCAAGGTTGGTAGCAAAGGGGTATTGTCAAGAAGAAGGGATAGATTTTGAGGAGTCATACGCCCTTGTTACTAGGATTGAAGCCATTAGAATGCTGTCGGCTTTTGCATCTTATATGAATTTTAAACTTTACCGAATAGATGTCAATTCTACATTTTTGAATGGTGTCATTAATAAAGAAGTGTATGTGGAATAAACCCCTGAATTTGAAGACCCTCATGATTCTAACCATGTCTTCAAACTTAAGAAATCCTTCCATGGATTGAAGCAAGTACCTAGAGCATGGTATGAGAGGCTAAGAAGATTTTTTATTGAGAAAGAATTTTCAAGGGGTAAAGTAGATGCAACACTTTTCATAAAGATTCAAGGGGTAAAGTAGATGCAACACTTTTCATTAAGCATGTTGTTAATGATATTCTTATTGTACAAATTTATGTTAATGATATTTTATTTGGAGTCACTAATGAAAATCTTTTTCAAGAATTTTCAAAGGTAATATAGGGAGAATTCGAGATGACCTTGATGGGGGAGCTAAATTTCTTTCTAGGACTGCAAGTGAATCAGATGAAAGAAGAAATCTTCATACGCTAAGACAAATATACAAAAGAGCTACTAAAGAAGTTCAGCCTTGAAGATGGAAGAAGATACAAAACATCAATGAGCACTTTTATCAAAATGGACAAGGATGAAAAAGGTAAACTTGTTTGGCAAGAGCATTATAGAAGCATGATAGGATCTCTATTGTGTCTTACTGCATCTAGGCCAGATATCATGTTTAGTGTCTGTATGTGTGCTAGGTTCAAGTCAGATCCTAGAGAATCACATCTAGTTACTAAACAAATCTTTAGATATCTTTTAGATAATCCAAACCTCGATTTATCATATACAAAAGATTCAAATTTTGAGTTAGTAGGGTACTTTGATGCTAATTTTGCTAGATATAAGCTAGATAGTAAGAGTACCTCAAGGACTTATCAGTTTCTTAGAAGCATGATCATCTCATGTTCTCCAGGAAATAGATGTTTGTTGTATTGTCGACTACATAAGTTGAATATGTTATAGCTGGCAGTTATTATGCATAGATTCTCTAGATGAAACAGTAGTTGGGTGACTATGGTTTGAAGTTTAGTAATACACCCATTAGATGTGATAATACCAGTGCTATAAATTTGACCAAGAATCCAATTATGCATTCAAGATCTAAGCATATAGAAATCAGGCATCATTTCATTAGAGATCATGTCCTGAATCGCAATGTTTGCTTAGAATATGCACCAACTGAAAATCAATTAGCAGACATTTTGACTAAACCACTCCTAGAGGATAGGTTTTGCATGATTAGAAGGGAGTTAGGTATAATAGATCCAAATGCATAATGTTTATTTTTTTATCATTACATTTTGTTTGCATATATTTGATCTGAATGCTTATTCTTCCTGTTTTTATAATTCATATGTTATATGCACATGTTTTGAGATATTATGCAATTTAGAATATTTTAGATGTAGTTTTAGACATGCCTTAGGACATCATGAAACTTCACTCCATAACATTTTCATAACATCAGACCTTCATCCAAAATCTAGTTCTAGACATAGTCCTTCTCCATCCAAAGTTATAACTTCAGACTATTCGAATCTCCATTCAATGTCTAAAACTCTTCTTTCTATTTGAAATCCTATAAATTTAATACCATATGAACCCCCCCCCCCTCATTTTTCTTCACATTTGAATATCATTACTGCCTCATTTTTTTGCTAAAATTGAATACTCATTCCTTGGGAATCATATTATTCTCTTATTTTTAGCAAACATTCATTCCTTTCTCCTCAAAAATTCTTTTAAGAAACCTCTTTATCTTCCCAAACCACTCCGATTCTATTCCAAAACCCAACCCATTCACTGTCATGGGAAGAAAAAGAAGAAAAGGAGAGATGAAGTCAATGAGGTGCAAATTCGAAAGCAAAGATAGCAGAAGCAAAGTCTGTGAAGATTTCCATCCATTGAAGCAGTGCATAATGGACAAAAAAGTTTTTGACAAGTCATGGATTGGAGATAAATTTTCTGAAGAGCTTAATGAAGTTTGTGATATTCCAGAAGCTAGAGATTAGAATATTGAATGGATAACTACAAGAAATATTATATTTTTTGGAGGGCACAAGAAGAATCATTATGCAAGTCCTATGGCCTCACTTTCAATGCAAATTTCACTAGAGGCAAATGAAGAGAAGAAAAGAAGAGAGTACAATAGCAGTAACACCCTCCTCTTTCCCCTCATCTTCCCATCCCCCATCCAAAGCCTCCTCCAATGTGACCTTCCCAAAAGTAATGGACACATGCCTCTGCATGCTTTTAGACTTCTTCAAAGGATCATAATCGGGCTTCACGTCAAATCATTTTCTTCTTCACCAATACTTATCATCCATCCCATCCCTACTGCACTTCTCACAATTTTATGTAACCTTTTGCTTGTACCACAATGCAATGAAATGTTTTTTTATCTATTTGAGTACAAGTTGTATGTCTTATTTTTTTCTTCGCTATGCCATTTTTATTTTGACAAAAAGGGGGAGAAACACGATGAATTGTAGGAAGAAATTTTTATGTTTGGTAATTAGCAAAAGGGGGGAGAAATCCAAAGAATTAAATTGCATCCATTTAGGAGGAGCTATGTATGTTTTATGTACTTAGTCAGCGAGAGCTATGTATGTTTTCCTACAAATTAAATATTTCTATTTAGTTCCCATGTTTGTTTATATTACATATCTTATCTTTTTGAAAGGTAATTCACTCAAATGTTTTATCATCATCAAAAAGAGGAGAATGTTGAACCAAACCTCCTTTACTTAGTTTGATTTTTATGATGATATAATTAACCAGATAGGTTTTAATGACGAGCAAAGGCATATGAGTGAATATTTAAGTTACTAATTGTTATTTTCTTAAGTGTATAGTAATAGAAAATATAATTAGGAAAATAACTTGAATCGAGTGGACAATGCATACTAGAAAAAATCAGAGAAAACATCAACCTTATATCAGGAAGAAAAAGTAAATGCTCAAAGAAATATGATCCAAGTTCAGACATGCCTGGCATCATTCATATGCTTCAAATTACTTCAGAAGCATTCTAAAATGTTATTCAAGCAAATCAAATAGATTCCCAAGTTTGGACAAAGGCATTGCTTCAAAACATACTTCAAAAGGAAAGAAGCTGGGTTCGTACGAAGTGAAGCAAAATTTTGGACACAAACAGAGGTTCAGACATTGCGGAACTAAAACTAAACACTATTTGCCAAACTAAGACTGAACACTATGAGGATAAGTTTTGGATGCCAGCCAAGCTTGGACAAAGCACAAGTATTAAGCATGACAATAGAAGCTCAATGTTGTTTTGGTTGAACCAAACTCGGTCCAAAATTATTATTCCAGATGTAGCCAAAGTTATTATCTCAAATGGACCAAAGCACTGTGAAGGAAGCTAGTTCATCTCGAACACAATAGATACAAGATGTATCATCTAGACACTATCCAAAATTATTATTTCATATAGTCCAAAATTGTGAATGATTCCAACAGTGCATGTTTTAGAAAAAATGCTCTTTGTCTCTCTAGACAAACTCATTCTAGAATTTGCAAAGCCACAAAAACATCGCAATAGTCAGAAAATCGTAACAATTCGTTCGCATTTAATGAATGTCATCTTCACCAATGGGAAAATTTTGAATCCAAGCTTAAAAGGAGTAAAGTGAGGTCATTCCACAAGTTAGAAATCTTATTGAAAAAACTTATAGAGCATTTACTATCAAAAAAGGATTTTCTTCCAAGAAGCATTCAACTCCTTTACGAAAAATGCCATCTGCATTCAAAGATCATTCATTACAAGAATTATTTAGTGTTTGAAATTCCTTATGCTTATTGCATCACATTTACTTTCTCTGCACTTTCATTTCCATACTACCAGCTTGTGTAAGAGACATTCTTTTAAACATTTTCATTTGTTATTTGGAACAACAAGCAAGGGGCTTGCTAAGTGCATTAGTTTGTTGGTGAGCTTGGAAACCAATGGTTGTAAAGTTGGTTAGTGAGCTTTTATAAAACTAACAATTGTAGAAGTTGGTTGGTGAGCTTGTAAAACCAACAAGTGATTAGTGAAACCTGAGTGCAGTAAGAAAGGCTTACATAGAAAGTGGAGTAGGTACTGAGTTAAGCCGAACCACTATAAAAATCCGATTGCTTTGTGTTGCGTGCCTCTGTTTCTATCTATTTCAGTACTTGAGTTTTATTTGTCTATAAATTTTTAAAAGCTCAATTCACACCCCCCCCTGCCTTTAGCTAACCTTGAAAATAGGATCAACACTTTTAAGAGACACTTTCCTAGCAGTTGCAAGGCTATAAAATTGGTAGATTAGGTGAAGAAAATAGAGACTTTTGTGAGTGAACAAGTGAGAATCAAAAGCCTTAGATCTGTAGCAAATTAGATTATTGCTGAACTTCATTTTACAGGTTATCATGAATGAATCAAAGGCTATGAAGTTCATTCAAGCTAAGAAGTAACTTGGGTGTCAAATTGGTTATAAGCTGAGATTTATATATTCCTTCTCTTTATTAAGTGTAACCTGATTTGGGTTATAAACTAAGAGATAGTTTGAATCATTAAAAGGTGTGTAAGTGATTTACCTATACAACCACCTAGAGTTATAAATCCAGAGAATAGAGAATCTACACTACTTTTAACTTTGGAGTCAAGTTGACTAATGGAACCCAAGTCTAGGAATTTGACTTGGAGAGTGGAGTAGGTAGGGATTGCCAAACCATTATAATTTTTGTGATCTTGATTTTGTCTTAGTGGTTTTAATATTGTAGTGTATTTGACATACTTTCATTAACTCTGTTTGATCTTGCCATAGCATGAGACCATCAAGTGGTATCAAAGCAGTCTTTGTATTGCTCAAAGTGATCTACCATGGCTTCAATAAGAAGCAGTGAAAGTGGAAATGATAATTGCAGAAGTGGATACACATTTCGATCAACTAGATTTCTAGAAGTAATATATGCAAATAGACCCCCATATCTGACTGGAGATAATTATTTTCTCTAGAAATTATGAATTCTAAGCTTCTTGATGGGTCATAATATGTCAATTTGGAATATAATTAAAGATGGTTTCACAGCTCTAAAAGGAAGGACAAGCACTTGGATGGTAGAACAGAAAGAAAAGTGTTTTACAAATTAACAAGCCAAAAGTCTTTTATAATGTGCCATTGCACAAGCTAAGTTTGAACAGGTGTCAACCTGTAAGACTGCCATGGGATACACTTTAAGTTACCCATGAAGGCATGTCTTAAGTGAAAGAGACAAAATGAATCTGTTAATGTGTGAATATGAATTATTTACTATGCAACTTAAAGAATCTATCACTAAGATTAATCATAGTTTTACAAAGATTATCAATGCACTAAAAGCACTTGGAAAAGAAATCATAGAGAAGAAAGAAGTTTAAAAAATACTCAGATCTTTACCTAAAGCATGGATAAAAAATGTGATAGCAATTGAGGAAGCAAAGTACATCTCAAAGTAGAAGGTTAATGACTTGATAGGCTCGTTGTTATCACATGAGCATGTCATTGAGAAAAATGAAACTGATTCTAAAGGTAAGAGATCTATTATTTTAAAAGTTGTTCTTGAATAATATGCTAATGATACAGGTTAGGAGGATGTGGAGTTTGCTATGCTCACTAATCAATTGAAGAAGTTCCTTCAAATGGATAATAGAATGAAAAATAGATTTGTAGTAGCCTAAAGATTGCAAAATAAAAAGGGAGATAGAAAACCCAAAATAGAGGCATCATTTAGAAAAGAAGAAGAGGAACCCATATGATGGTTCAAATTATAATTCCTCACAAGTGTACGGACGTATAACAGTGTAGTGTGCAATGCAAGCATCGATCCCACAAAGAATGACCAAACTGACTTAATTAATTTTAATTACTGAAATATTCTACCTTTAAAAAGAATGTATTTATAACTAAATGACTATGGAGTAATGATTAGTAGAATTTCAGAAACTTAATGGAATGCAAGCAAATCAATGACTAGTAATAATGCATGGAGATTAACAAGATGCAAAGGTCTAGGAATCTGATTTCACCACTATATGATACCCCTTTGCTAGTGGAATGCTAAATTCAATGCTTCACTTGGGTTTGTTCTTACAAATACATGATTGATGGTCAAATTATAATTCCTCACAAGTGCATGAGTATATAGCAGTATAGTGTGCTTCGCAAGGGTCGATCCCACACAGAACTACCAAATTGATTCAATTATGTTTAGTTACTAATACTAAGTTGTCCTAAATCTGAAAGATAATTTAGAGACTAAGTAATTAAAAGTATAATGTAAGATAAATAGAAAATTATGACTTAAGTAATGTAAATTAGTATTCAAGTTGTAAGAGTCTAGCGGTCTAACTTTACCACTCAATGATATTCATTGTTGTTGAGATGTTGGTATTAATTTAGTATCTTGAGTTTGTTCTATCCACTGTATGATTATTACAGTTAGGCGTCCGAGTTTAAATCAATTACTTTCTTCCTTGATATGGCGTCTACCTTAACCATCTACTCATTCATTCAAAAGAGCACAGTACATGATTTAGCATATGATATCTACCTTAACCACATACTCAAAGATAATCAAGCTAATTTATATAATTGATGATTGGACAATCAAATAAATCAGATGATTACATTATACACAATAAATGAAACAAGATGATATTGAATTAATAACCCAATAATCTCTGTTGATAATGAATATCAAGGAGGGCTACATCATTGCCCTAGAAAAAGGAACTTAGTTCATAATAAAAATAGAAATAAAACTCTCTAAAATATGCATGATTGTAGAACTTAAAGTCCTTCTCTTGCTCCCTTGGAGAACTTATCCTGTCCAACCCCCCAACTATGTTCTGGATGTCTCCTTAAAAAACCCAAGCAGTAGGGTTTTAGTAGAACTCCTCCACAAATTACAATGCCTTTACCCATAGAGATCCTCTTCCAATAATAACTCAGTATTTCCCAATGAAAATATAGCTTCTCAAACATTACAATGGATAAAAATAGAAGTTCTCAAAATAACTGAGTTGTTGCATATCCTGGGTTCTAAAAATTGTAACACAATCTTGTGCCTAAAAATCTGCTTCCAATAATACTTTGCAATCCGCATATCTCATACTCTTAAATTTGTAACATCTAAGGCATGGAAAAATAACTAAATTTGTGCACTTCTACTTCAAACATTTGATTTGAAACTTTATTTCTTATTAGGCTGCTATGGATGCACTGAAGATCGAGCAAAAATTTGAATTCTTGCTTGGGAATCACTAAAACTTGCTTCAGAGTCAATAAATCGTGCTTCGGAGTCACTAAATTTTAACTTTAGAGGCACCACAATGAACTTCAAAGTCAGTCAACATTACTTTGGAGTCTCTAAAGTGAACTTTGGAATTGCTAAAGTAAACTTCGGAGTTGCTAATTCTGCTTCAGAGTTTTTGATGTACCAGAATAGTTTTAGTAGAATTATCATAACTTTCTCATACGAACTCCAAATTGAGTGATTGTTATTATCTTGGATAGATAATTTAAAGATATACAAATTTCATGTTAATCAAATTTTCTGATTCTACTTGTATTTTGATTCGTAGAAGCTTATAGTAACACCTTTTGTGTTGCCTCCGAAATTGATATTTTGGAGTTTTCTGGAGAGAATACTACCATTTTGATCATAAATTTCTTGTATTAACTCAACATTGCTCCATTATTTTTGAATTGGATAGATAATTTTAGGGGATATAAATTTTATGTTAATCACTTTGTTTGAATCATCCATCTTCTATGAGTCATGAACCTTCAGAGTGATACCTTCTGTCAAATGAAGTAGCAAACGAATGCTAAGCTCTACAAGCAATTGCATTGTTTTAACCATAATTTTCTTATATAAATTCAGAATCAAATTTTCATGAATTGAAAAGCTAAGAGCAAAGGCTAAAACTTTCATGTTGAACACATTTCCCAAACATGCCTCCATTAGTCCCAAAAATTGCTTTAAAGTAATATCTTTTGTAATTTTTAGTTTCATTTTATGGATCAATAAAACAAACTCTATTAAGTGAAATATCCACTGAAAAACATTAAAAGAAGATCTTAAATTTTAAATTAAGATATAAAAATATGATATATTATGAGCTTATCAAATACCCCCAAACTTAGCTTTTAATCATCCTCGAGCAAAATAACAATTTGAACTCATGAATTAGTTAGGAAAATCTCTCTCAAACAATCAGTAACATGCCAGACAAATTACACATGTGCACATATCTCTCAAGATACTTTCCAAGTAATCTCATTAAACCCATGCTTCATCAATCCTTTTATGAAACAAAAATGTGTGCGTGTGCCGTGTCAATCTCATGCTAAATGTATATTTTTCAATCAACAATGTGCAAACCAATGATTCTCATGATCTTCACAAACACCCTATAAGCTTGCTTTTCATAATCCCTTTCCACTAATGTAGGTAACTCTGCTCATTTTGATGAATAGGTCTTTGCTAAGCTTGTAATGGGGCCTTAGGTTTAGCTAACAAGAAAGGAAATAAGGATTCACAAAGTACCAGATTATATCTGAATTTTACATAAATATTTACACTCTTAATTTTTTGTTTGGAGTTCTTTCTATTTTAAGGGTTGTATTACTATCATACCCCAACTTATTTTTTTTTATATTCATTGGGATATGATCCCCCTCAACTATGGGCTGTATTACTACCAAATCTCCAAACTTATTATTTATTGAGTTCATGGGAGATGTGAACCCCCCATTTGAAGGATAAATCCTCACTAATTCCTTTCCCTTATATCCCATATTTCTTTTGACATTCATATTTTTAATGACCCACAAACTTATTTTCTTATGCACTCATATACCTCTCTACCATCATCTATAAATATGTCTCTTAATAGATCTAACGTAGTTTTTCAAGCTGAAAGGAACTGAATGATAAGGCTAAAGAAAGAAAAGTTAAATGGTGGTCTTTTATATGCTTTACATATGCCATTCTCTCATTAAAGCTCAATGGGGACACTAGTGACAATTAATGTAATATGTTAGCTTGAAAGGCTAAAACTGATCAAAGTATGCCTAAATCACTTCCAAGTAAACATGTTATCTAGGATTTCGCCTTGAGGGTTAATCAAACAAGTTCTAACATGCTTGTGTCAATCAAAATATATCACTGAATTTACAAAATCATCAACTAATCAACATACACTTCACATGATCATGACATAATGTGCTCAAAATAATTTCATCAATAATGAAAAAGAAAGACTTCACACAAGAACTATTCGATCACAAAGTGGTACCTATCCTTCCTTCTAAATCATGTATAATGGCAATCAAAAACTCAGCATATCTTAATGATTATCAAGAGAACATCTTCTATCTAACCAATTCAGTTTTAGCATGTTGGCACAATTGCTCTTAGATTTTCTTAGCTAAGCTTTCAAAAGTGCAGCTCATGAAAAGTATACCTAAATTTGAAAAATTTTCCCAAAGCTAAATGCACCTAAATGCTTGCCCAAAACTGAATGCACTTGAATGCAATGTAAAACACCCCCCAACTTAAACATCATATTGTCCTCAATGTGAAATAATGAAAGAATTTTAAGATCAAGGGTCTCCCTAAATAAAATGATTTCACATCCTCTTCTTCTAGAGCTAGCTTGGTATCATTTTAACACTAGGAAGAGCATTTGCAATCCTCTAAAATTAGAATTTCTCCTTCTACAACACATAACAACCAAAAATTAAAAACAACCTATCCTAACAGTAAATAAAATGAGCAAACCACTAAACTAAATGATACAAAAAGAAAGAAAATTTAGAAAAAGCTTGGGTTGCCTCCCAAGAAGCGCTTGATTTAAAGTCTTAGCATAATTATGGCATTCCATCTATGAATTGAAATTTAGCCTTTTGTGATCCAGTTCCTTGAAACTTGGTAGCATTGTGTAGAATTTTAGTGCTCCCAGTTGATAAACATAGTTAACTGATTCATCATCTTCTAATTCATATCCATCAACTAGTATTGCTTCAACTATGTTTATGAATTCTCCTAAAAACTCCTCCATAATTTCATCCACTCGATTGATCTTGTAGTCTTTCTTATTCTCATTGGACAACTCCATCTCCTTAAAAAAATTGAACTTCATAGTATGATCTTTGAATTGCATGAGCATGTACTCCTCATAGTTGTAAAATAAGAAGAAACAATCATTGGAAAGCATAAATCATTGCCTATAGATGCATATCTTAAAGAATGAGGTAATTGCTCCAGTTCAGATTTTTCTTTAATCTCCTCCTTTTCTGAGCCTCATTAGAATTTTCAATCATCTCACCAGCTTTTTCTTGTGTGAAACATCTAATGCTAGATTTTGTTCATTGTCATCGCAAGGTTTTTCAACAACTTTGTTTAGCTCCAAACTACAAGGAAATGGGATAGGTGGATCATAAGGTGGTGGTGGCTTGTAGTTGAGTTTAGGATTAAAAATTGGAAACACAACTCTCTTTACATTCACCTCCTCTTCATCATCTATGAAATTAGAATTGTTAATTGCATTATAAACTTTATCATGTATTACTTTACCACCTCCCAATGTTGTGACTGCTTTCATTTACTCAGACTGACTTGATAGCTTTCTATATGTGTCACTCTGCACAGCCTTTGCAATTCACTCCAAATGAATCTCTATCTTCTTCATGGTTGTCTCCATATTCTGAAAACTTGATTCAGTATTTTGGAATGATATTTCATCTTTTTGGGACCAAGTTTGGGTTGCTTGGATAAAACTTTGCAATGTCTCTTCTATAGTTGGCTTTGTTGGTTGAACATAAGTTCCAGCTTGAATCAGATTCTGATTGCTGTTCCATGAAAATTTGGTATGACTTCTCAAACCAATATATGGATTATCACAAGGTTACTGATTGTAGAAGTTCATCGCATTAGCTTATCCTGAAAAATGTGCAAAACTCTACATAGGAGGACAAACATTGTATGAGTGACCAGAAATATCACAAATAGAACATGCCTCAATAAAAATGGATTGTTTCTAATTCATCATCATGGAGCACATCATCTCCATCTATTTAGCAAGCTCCAACATCTACATAGGAATCTTATTGTTAGCATTCACTTCATATATTCCTCTGGACATACCTCTAACACTTTTCTGCTGTGAGTTCACCCCAAGATATAGATCATAAATTTCCTCTAGGCCTTCTTTCCCACGTGTTCTTTTTCTTTGCAATAAAAAGCTCAATAAAAAGAAACAAAATTAAACAAATAAAAATTCTATATACAATAAACCTACAATAAAGAAAAAAATTGTAACTAAATCTAATTAAATCAATTGGAAACTATTCCCCAACAACGACGCCAAAAACTTTATGGTCAAATTATAATTCCTCACAAGTGCACGAGTGTATAGCAATATAGTGTGCTTAGGAAGGGTCGATCCCACAGAGAACTATCAAATTGATTCAATTATGTTTAGTTACTAATACTAAGTTTGTACTTAAATTCAAACTATCATACTTTTAAATTTGCAACATCTGACGCATGGAAAAATAACTAAATATGTGCACTTCTAATTCTAAGCTTTGATTTCAAACTTTGTTTCTTGTTAGGTTGATATGGATGCACTAAAAATTGAGCAAAAATTTGAATTGCTTCTTCGGAGTCAATAAATCTTCAGAGCATGATACCACAAAGGGAGTGTTTCTGTATGTGTATGTCCAAGATCAAGTGTCCCAAGTTTAATAGGTCATAATGGATTATCTTCACAGTCTTATTGACTATACCTCGACAAAGCCACTAGGTAAACTCATTGCCATTAGGCCCTTAATAAACCAAAGGGGCAGCTATGACTCCTTAAACACTCAAGGATCGCATTTCATTAATTCAAGTATGTATTACTCTAACATGATGATACCAAATATGCAATAAAAACTCAAGTAGAAGAAGAAAGATTAATAGTCATGGAACATAGAAGAGGGGTATTACCCCATGATTGTCATTAAGAACTTCAAATACAAAATACAAAGATTGTACCTTACAACAAGTGTTGTGATTTTCCAATGAAAATCGATTTACAAAAGTGATGAGGTTTTACAAAAGATTGGGTAAAGGAGACAAGGATTTCTTTGTTCTTGCAGAGGAGTGGAAGCACTAGCTGAAGAAGAAGAGGGACTCCAGGTTCTGCCTCCAATGTTGAGGAGATCTCCTGATAGAGAAGAGCTTTGGATGCTTTCATGATTGGGGAGTGAGAGAATCTTCACTATTTGCTCCATGATTGAGAAGATGCCAGACAAGATACTGTTCACCTCTTGACATTGTGGTTGCTTTACCACCGAAAAGCAGATTTTTCAGGATAACGCCAAAATTACTTTCAGCGCAAGAAGACACGCATTGTGACACGTAGCGAAGATGCCGGACCATCATCCAGAGATTGGATAGGCATCCGATGTGGATCCTAAGCATCTAATTCGAGTTCCCTCAGAACTTGATACTAAGACTCAGGGAGTGCAACTACATCTTCATTCTCCTAAGTGAAGTCTTCAGTGGATCCTTCAGATTTGACTCTGGATTTAGCAAGAGAAGTCTGATGCAGAGAGGGAGCTGGCGAGAGCTTTGATTGTATTTGAGTGAGGACCTTCATGAGATCTTCAGAGGATTTAGCCATGGAAAGGCGGTTCTGGATGGCGGTCTATTGGGAGGCTAAGTAGATTCCTTCCTTCATTTCTTCGATGTAAGACTGTTTCTTTGTAGAAGGAAGTTGATTGAAGAACTTCTGAACATTGATGAGATATGCCGAAGAGGCATTATATGTATTCCACCATTTGACTTTGAAAACCCTTACAAGGGATGCAGGAAAAGGATTTTGATTGGCTTGGAGACAAAATTCCCATTTGCAAATCCATGCAAGGCCAAATTTCATGCAGAAGATGGAGATTTTTTGAAAACATAATTCATGCAGTTTGGATACATATTTCGAGATGAAGTGGTTGAATCCTTCAGTCATAGGTTGGGGGAAGATTTCATGGATTGCACCCAAGTACTCCCACCATTTTGAAAACTAGAGAGGTGGAGTAAAATTAGTATCTTTTTTGAAGAAGATCATCCATGAATGGTTTAAAGATGGGTTTTGGATGTAAAACATCCTATACCATGCCTATTGGTAATCCCAATAGGAATAGATAGGAGGATTGAAGTTTTTTGAAAATTTTTTAATTTTTGAAATCCTGCCAAAATCTATTGGAGTCATGATCTTACAGATTTTGCAGGTTGAGTAAGTAGTTACACTAAGATCATCCTTGTTAGTGTAATGCTTAATCTCGATTGATTTTGTATCCACCAAGATGAATTCATAAAATATTTGAGTTGTCAAAATATCATTTAGTGGATGGAAATGTGATTTCGGAAAGATTTGTTCTGCCATAGTATTTGGATCCAGGGAGGAATCAAACTCTAGCTCCAAAAGGAGGATTGGTTGTATGTATTCTTGTTTGGTAAAATACTTGGATTTTACCTTTGGTCCACTCTAGCTAAGGATAGTAGGGGATGAGACTACTTCCTTTGATTGGATAGCCAGGCTTATTAAGGATCCAGCTTTGAGCTGGGATGTAGTGACTGGTTTGATTGTAAGAAGGGGATTTTTCCCTTTCATTTTCTCGATCAGTGATTTGATGGGCTCATTTTCTTTTAATTGAGAATTGATCTTGACGAGGTCAAGAATAGTGGATTCACTCAGTTGAGAAGAAGAGGAAGAGGGAGAAGTAAGGATATGTTTTTGGGCTTCTTTCTGGGCTTCCTGTTCATCTGCTTCAACTATAGATACCCAAGAAGTGGATGAAAGATTAATTGTTTTATCCAAAGAATGAGTTTGATGCCTCGATTGGTTTTGAGATGTAATGGGCATTTCACAGTCCTCTAGGCCTATGACCTGATTTGGGGGGTTTTTAGGCTTGGCTGGCTTCATTTGAAAAACCTTGTAGAAATTCATGAGTAAGAAAATCAGCAAGGTTGTTTCACCTTTGATAAATTCGATTTTGAAATCAAAGATTAAAAGCAGGGCTTGCCACCTAGAAAAGATTTATTTTACTGTAAGATTTTTAACATTTTTTTCCAAAATGCTTTTTGCAGACTGACAATCAATGCGAAGCAAAAACTGTTGATTTAGTAAATCTGATTGGAATTTATTGATGCGCTTGATGATGCTGAGGGTTTCCTTCTAGATGGTTGAGTATTTTACTTGGGTGTCATTCCAAGCTTCGGAATGATATTGAATTAATTCTTCATGGCCACTTTTAGATTTTTATTTTAGGATACCTCCATAGCCTATATTAGAGGCACCAGTTTCTACAATTTTTGGAAGGCTAGGATCTGCGATATGTAAGAGTGGCAGACTCTTAACTTCACATTTGATTCGTTGGATAATGGTTGTATGCTCATCTATCCAAGGAACCAGATTCTTCTTAACTCTTTTATAGAGGGGTTTGGCTATGATTTTTACATGTTTGTAAGAATCAGAGACATAATTCAAAGCTCCTAGGAATTTTTAAAACTGATTCTTATCTGTAATTTTATCAGGAAACTTATTAGTGAATTCTAAGCTTCTCTAAATTGGTTTTAATGTATTGTTATAGATTTCATGTTCTAGAAACCTAATTTTAGATTGATAGAGGATATACTTTGTTTTGGAGATAGCTAATCCATTTCTGACAAACTGCTAAAGGATTGAGTTAAGATGTTTGAAGTGTTCATCAAGAGATTTACTGAACACTAGAACATCATCAATGTAGACAAGGGAGAACGACATAAATTGGTTAAGAATGTCATTCATGATTTTCTAAAATTCAGATGGAGTATTCTTAAGACCAAAAGGCATAACATTCCATTCGTAGTGACCAAATGGAACTACTATAAATGCAGTTTTGTATCTATCTTTCTCTGAAATCTGAACCTGCCAAAATCCAGACTTCATGTCAAATTTGGAGAAGATTTTAGCACTAGTGAGCCAATGCAAAAGATCTCTTTTATTTGGGGTTGGATATCTTATCCATTTTAAGGATTGATTGAGAGGCTTGTAGTCTATTATTAGTCTTGGGACGTTACATTCTATTTCAGAGGCTTTATGAACATAGAATACAACACAAGACCACTGTGATTTTGAATCACGTATTAGACCTTTTTGTTTCAAGTCTGTGATTTCCTTTTGGCAATGGACCAAAAGTTCATGATTCATCTGGATGGGTCTAGCTTTAGTGGGGATATCAACTTCACTAAACCCTTCTTTGTATGGAAGAGTAACCACATGTTGTTTTCGGTTCCAGAATGCATGTGGTATTTCTACACATACAAGATCAAGAAATTTAGTCTTATAATATTTTATTTTATTTATAGTTTCTGGTTGGCAGAGTTGTTCCTCTAGTCTTTTAGTCTCTAAATCATTTTTTAGATAATTTAGATGTTTTTCTTTATTAATTAGTAGATTTAAGTATGATGTTTCTCTAATTTTTTTATATTTTGGTTTTTCAATGAATTTTAATGTGATTGATTTGGTGAACAAAGGTGATATGTTCATCTGTTACCATGAAAAGTTTGATCTGGTTGATGAATGGTGTTCCTAGTATGACTTCATCTGTGAAGATTTCATTGTGAAGATTTTTGACTAGGATAAAAGGGGTTTGAACTATAAGTTGGTCGAATTGGCATTCGACATCAGACAACTTGTATTAGACATAGAGCGATTATCCTCCCACTCCTTTCAGGGATTCCTTAGTAGGTTCATAATAGGCTATCAAGATTAGCCCTTCCTATATGCTATTTGAATCTGCACCTGTATCTACTAAGGCAATGGTTTTAGGATTGAATGAGCCGATAATCTTTAAATGAACATCGATGTACCATTTTTGAACTTTTCTTTGTGTGATCTTATTGAGATAACTCGTAGAATTCGAGGCTTGTTCTTGATCAGAGTTATTAAGACTTTCTTCTGATGCTAATTCATGATCAGAATCGGTATTAGAATCCTTTATAGGAGTGATTCGGTTATTTTGTTTTAAAGAGAAGAGATCTTTTTTCATAGAAGATATTTCTTCTTTTAAATCATTGATTTATTTTTGGAGATCTTGTGTGGTTATTTTTTTTGGTTTTTTATTTAAAGGTTTTATTATATCTTTTAGATCATACTTATTATTTGTTTTGGGTAATTTTTGTTCACTTGTTGACGATCTTATCATTGGTGTTATTTTTTTATAATATGATAATTTAAGATTTGGATCTTCTATTTCTAATGCAAAGTCAAGAAGATCTTATTGTTCTTTGGTTATCATATTGATGTCTTAATGCGATTTATTTCTCTTTCAGAGTCTATTGTTGATATTGATTTAGAGGATGATTCTGAATCAGTAGTGATTAGGATTTTCATTAACTGATTCTTGATTGATTCTTCTATATCATTGTTATTGATTTTAATTTGGTTAATTTTTAGTTTGAGTCTTTCCTTTTTTTTAAAGTTTTCTGGACATTTGTTTGAATAATGATCAGGCTATTCGCACTTGAAACATTTATTGGTGGATTTTTTGTATTTTTTATATGATGAGGATGGTTTCTTGGTGATATTATATTTTTTATGATATTATTTATATTTGTTAAATTCCTTATGGAATTGTTTTTTGGATGATTTATGTTTATGTTTCTTGTGTTTTGATGTAGAGCATTCAAAACCAAATTGTTCACAGAATGAACCAATTTGATATTTTGAACATTTGGTTTCCAGTTTTTCTTGTTCTTTTTGTTTGAGATCATTACAAAAAGCTAATCCTATGTCATTAACAGTAGAGATTAGGTCTCCATATGTAAGATTATCATAAGGAATTAGACCTTGATTTTGTTCTTTAATGCTTTCTTGTACTTTGGTTGCAAAATAAGAAGGAAGATTTAAGATAAATTTTTCTTTCCAATAGGTTTGATTGCAGTTAGATCTTTGCATTACACGTGATAAGAATGTATCTTTGTAATAGCAAAATTCTGATACCTTCTGCAATTAAGATTTTGTAGTATCTTAGAATTATTTTCTTCAAGGTTGTTTGTTGGGCCAATGAAGTATTTGGCAATGGTAAAGATCAAAGTAGCTATAGCATTTTGCTGTGGCTTGCCGTCTTCATCTAAGATTAGTTCACCATGTGAATCTTTTTTATATGAGTTTAAGATTTCATCTCTTTGATTGTCAGTGAGTTGGTTACCCCACTAGCCTTTTAGTGTGCCAGTGAACCCGATGATAAGAAGGTTGATTAATTCATGGTCTGTGTAATTTGCTTTGGTTGAGTAAGCAGTACTGACCATAGTGATTTCTTGTAACATATTGATTATTTGTTTTTCAGTTTTACCATCTATGTTCCATTCATAGATCGTATTACCATTATATTGAGATTAGGTAAATTGGTTCCTTTCTTCATATAAAGATCAGGAGCCGTAAACTTTGGATAATATGTTTTAACCCATATTTAGGTTGAGATTGTTGTCTAAAAGATAATTTGTTTATCTTATTAAATTGTTTGGATGATGTTGTATTTGTAGATTCATCGGATGAAGATGAAGGAGATGTACTTTTTTGTGTAAGTACATATTTGGTTTGGCTTTGTTTTAGTGGAGCAGCAGGAGTGCTACTACCTTCTCCAGGTTGCTGTCCAATTCTTGAAGATTGAGGAGTGGATTGATTATTAATCCATTTTTTTATTTCTTCTTCCTTTTGTCTTAATTTTTCTTTAATATATTTTGGAATGTCTTGTGGTTTAAAGATTGGTTTATCATCTGGTTTTTTAATGTTTTCTTTCTTATGATTTGTTTCTTGATGGTTATTTTGATGATCTATGATTATTATTAATGTTTTATTTGTATAATTGATTTGTTCATGTATTTTCCTAATGTCTTCTCTATTAGGAGGGATTCTAGTATCTGGGCGATGTTTATAAGGTGATCCAGTTACTATTTTATCTTTTAGTTTTATATCCATTTTATCTTCCAAAGGAAATTTAGATTGTTTGATAATTCTATCTCCAGATTTCCAAATAGGTTTTAAGGTTGGATTATGAAAATTTTCAAACCAATCAAAGAAATATATTTGTCTTTGATTATGGTTCATCCATTTGAAATATTTATCTTTGATTTGCAGTGTTTCTGTTTCTTTATACAAATCAAAGTAGATATTTCTTTCTCTTTTATTATGCTTAGCATAAAACTCTTGATTTATTAGTTCTTTGTTGATTATAAACCTTTTATTAGGTTTATTGTGTATGATTACTTTTAATGAGTCTTCCATTTGGGAAGCTGTTGGAGACATATTTTGGGAATGATCATCAGATCTTTTAGAGCTATGAGGCTCTTCTTTAAAGACATGACTATGTCTAGGATCTAGTGATTGATTCTCATAATATGGTTGTGTGGATGTTCCTTCAATTTTTATCCTTTTTAATTTTTATGGTTTATATTAAGGGATTTCTGAACTTCTAAAGCTCCTAAAGGATCTTTCAGATGGTTCAGTGATTATAGGATTAGAGATTAAGTTTCTTCGAGGAATGATTTCAATATCTCCTTCTTGATGATGGATTATGGTTTCCATCCGAGAATTTTGACTAAGCTCTAGTGTGGTAACAGCAGTTAGCTTCCATGAAGGTCGAAGAGTAACCTCTGACCACTTGATTGTCTTTGGTATTCTTATTTTCGATTTGGTTGGATCTATGTGGAAAATAATTATTTCTCCTGGTTTAGATTGATAGAGGGCTCTAGAATCTAAAACCGTAGTTATTGCTTTATAGTAAATTCTATAAACTAATGTGACAGGTATGGATCTTGGTTTCATATTACAATTATATAACATGAAATTCAGTGTTAGTGCATCTAATGCATTTGGATCATTAGTTGCAATTGTAAAGTTTGGGAAACAGTCAAAGTAGACTAGACCATCATGTAGACCTACTTCAAGAATGCCATGAAGCGAGTCTTTAAAGTCTCTATGTCTAGCATCACGTAAACACAGAAGGGTAGAGATATTGAGTCTTTCTCTGATTAGGGATTTTACCGCTACTTGTACTAGACCTAAGTGCAAGTAGGGATATTTTTTCTTCTGTTCACTTAATAATGACCTAGATATTAAGGTCATTGATGATTGAAGTGAAGATAGAGGAATTGTTTTTTCTTCTATCTTAATTATGTAATTTGTTTTCAATTGGAAGGTTCCTTTTTCTTCCAAATTTAGTCATGAGAGATTCTTGGGATTTTCCAATCTTCAAGATCATTTGTAAGATTGGCAAGATTGAGTGTTTCACTATTAATAGTTGAAGATGATGATGATGATATGGATGCATTGTTGTATGTTCTTCGCAACATAATGATGAAATAAGTTCTATGCCCAATGACTTAATCTTTCTAAACATACCTCAATTCGTATTGCATGTATGGTTTCATTAAGCTATTGCAACAAAATAGATATATGATGCAATTAGATATTAAAAGGATAATCTATGAGATATATCAAAGAGTTTAAATAGTAAGATCTAAGTTATTCATGCTTAGTCAGGAATGATTATCATCACTTACTGAGGGAATTTAACATTGAGGAATACAATCTGAACCATTTTCCCTACATTGTGGCCTAGGCGCCAACCACGGCAAAAAGGCACTAATCGGTACTTTTGGTTAAATTTTAGTGCCTCAATACCTCAGTATGAACTACCTGCTAAGTACATGCATAACCCTGATATTACTGTTTATCTTCTTTATTGCATACATAGATTAACATGGCTGTAATACCACAAAGGGGTATCACTGAATATTAACTTTGGAGGCACCAAAGTGAACTTCGGAGTCATAAAAGTCAATTTTGGAGTCAAAAAATGTTGCTTTGGAGTCTTCGAAGTGAAATTTGGAGTTAATAATGTAAACTTTAGAGTTTCTTAAGTGAACTTGGGACTTGTTGAAGTGAACTTCGGAGTTACTAATTCTGCTTTGGAGTTTTTGATGTTCTAGAGCATTTTTAGTAGAATTATCAGAACTTTCTCACATAGACACAACATTGAGTGATTTTTGTTGGGTTGGATAAATAATTTCAATATATACAACTTTTATGTTAATCACATTTTCTGATTAGGCTTGTATTTTGATTCATAGGAGCTTAAAGTACCACCTTTTGTGTTGACCCCGAAATTGATATTTCGGAGTTTTCTAGATAGAGTATCACTATTTTGATCATAACTTTCTCGTATGAACTCAGAATTGCTCCATTCTTTTTGCATTGGATAGATAATTTTAGGGCTAAAAATTTTATATTGATCACTTTGTTTGAATCATCCATATTCTATGAGTCGGGAACCTTTAGAGTGACAACTTCTGTCACATAAAGTAGCAAATGAATGTGAAGCTCTATAGGTAGTTGCACTATTTTAGCCATAACTTTCTCATATAAATTTAGAATTATGTTATTCTTAATAAATTGGAAAGCTAAGAATAAAGGCTAAAACTATCCTGTTGAACACATTTTCCAAATATGCCTCCATCAGTCCTAGAAATTGCTTTAAAGTAATATATTTTGTAATTTTTAGTTTCATTTTATGGATCAATAAAACAAACTCTATTAAGTGAAATATCCACTAAGAAACATTAAAACAAGATCTTAACATCTGAATTTAGATATAGAAATATGATATATTATGAGCTTGTCAATGATCATTACCATTAAACCATGTTATCTAGCTTAATTTTGATGACGAACATTCTTAACCAAGTATGTTTTGATGACGAGCAAAAGCATGAGTGAAACATTAAGGTACTAACATCTTATTTTCAAGAATATTGTAGAAAGTTTAAATCATTCAACTTGAGAATAATTTTTATAATGACAAAAGGAAGATATGAAGTAAATGCTCTTTCAAAATTAAGTATATAAACTTCACATATACTTAATTCAAAAAATAGAATTTTTGAGGTGTTGAAGACATGCTTTGGAGTTAAAAGAAGGAACTTTAGAATCACTTTTACACTACTTTGGAAATGTCCTAATGAATTTTGGAGTAAAATCGATATTGTTTCTGAATCGACGCAGCATGGATCGGAGACGTTACAAAGAAGCTTCGGAATTATCTCAACGAACTTCAGAGATAACCTAACAAACTTTAGAAATGTCTAAACAAGCTTTGGACAAGTCAATGCAACTTCGAAGTGGTTACAATTCACTTTCAAAAGAATGCAGAGAAATTTTAGAGACAATTAGCAAGCTTCGGATAAGTTTGAGTAAAAACAGTAAACTTCTAAAATGTTCAAGCACACTTTAGAAAATATTAAAGCATACTTTGGAGTCCTTTCAAAACTTCAGAGATCTTACAGTGCGCTTCAGAGTAATCAAGATTGCTTCAGACAAGTTACAAGACACTTCGGAAAAACAAGACAAGCTTTGGAGATAATCAATTATGCTTTGGAGTAAATAGACATGCTTCAAAGAACTTGAAGCCATGTTTTGGAAAAGATTCAAACAATCTTTGGAGATATTAACCAAGCTTCGGGGATATTAAGTCATGCTTCGGAGATGTTTGAATAGGCTTCGAATCACTTTTTCAAAGACATTATAAGTTTCAAAAATCTAAACTTCTATCTGCAAATACTTGTCGCAACTGAGTAGGATTAAAATTACTTTTGGAAATCTGAAGAAAACAATTTAGATAATCCAAAATTAGTCAAGTCACCAACTATCCACTCATCTCTTCAGAACACTTGACAAGAAAAGTGAACATTTGGAAAAGTTAGTGATAAAAGTAGCAGATTGATACCAGAATGCAACAAAGTCAGACGTTAGACAAAAGATAAGGTAAAGAAAAACATTTTTGAATGTCTGAACATCTACTAAAATTAGCAACAAAAAAGTCTCTCCCAGCCTATAAATGAGAGATTTAGAAGCAGAAGAAAATAACCGAATTGAATATCATTCAAACTTTGCTGATCACATGAAGCATATTCAAAACCTTCCTTCAAAGTTTAACTCCAATGAATATAACTCAGTTAGATCTCTCCAAGTTCAGATCCGTACTTAATCAAGGTGTTTGAATCTTTTACTCTTATTGCTTATTCTTTTATTTAGAATTTTGAATCTTTGTACAAGTCTGCATAATTAAGAGGCATTTATCTGTACACTTTTTTTAGTGTTTAGCAACACTAGCAGAGTGCTTGGGGTTTATGTATTGAGATATGCAAGTAGGGAGCTTGCTAAAAGGGTGTAAGTTTGTTGGTGAGCTATAGAAAACCAACAAGTTGTGTAAGTTTCTAGTAAGCTTGGAAAATTAGTAAGTTAGTTGGTGAGCTTATTATAAAACCAACATGTATTTGATCAGGTTGATCAAGGTATTAGCGGAACTTGAGATTAGTAGAGAAGACTGACTTAGAGAAGTACAGTAGGAACCCAAGAAGGGCCACACCACTATAAAAATCTTGTGTTGTTTATTATGTAATCTGTTTTATTTATTCTTGCAGCACCATAATCATCTTATTTGGGCCAAAAGTTTTAACAACACAACTTCCCCCTCTCTTGAGTTACCATTGAATAAGGAACCAATAAGTGGTATCAAAGCATGCTTCGCTAGTTAAATCTAGATTACCAATACATTAACTTGTGAAGAGATTCAAAATGGCTGATATGTTCCACAATACATCTGCTGAAGGACAATCTACTTCCAGACCCCCTCTATTTGATGGAATAAATTATGAGTATTGGAAAATGTGAATACAAAATTTCTTAATTGTCACAGATTACCAGTTGTGGCTTGTAGTGAAAAATGAAAAGAATGTTACCAACATTGAAGACAAATACACTACATTGGATATGCAAGCAGTAGAACCTGATGCTAAGGCAAAGAACTGCCTCTACTGTGCTTTAACCTCCTTTGAGTTTGAAAAGATTTTTGCATGTGATTCTGTTAAAGAAATCTGGGATAAACTTAAGGTAGCACATGAAGGTACAAACTAGGTAAAGGCGACTAAGATAAATATTCTAGTGTAGGAATATGAAGCCTTCTCCATGAAGGAATCAAAAAGCATTTCTAAAATGTTTGGAAGATTTAAGAAAATCACCAACAGCCTAAAGAGCTTAGGAGAAAAATATGAACAGACCAAGCTAGTAAAGAAAATCTTGAGTTCTCTCTCTAGACACTGGATGCCTAAAGTGATTGCTATTCAAGAAACAAAATATCTAATGAAAGTAACAGTAGAAGAACTTATGGGATCACTCATGACCCATGAAGTACTAATGAAGTAGAAAGCACCAGATGAAGTCAAAGGCAAGAAAATAATTGCCTTACAAGCAGAATTAGAAAATGAAGAATATTTAGAAGATGCCTCAACCTCTGAAGATGATGAGGATATAGCAATGATAATAAGAAGATTCAGAAACATGTTCATAAAAAGAAGATTTGGGAATAACTCCAAAAACTTCACAAGCAAAGAAAGATATAGGAAACTAGAGAAAGAAAAATCGTAAAAGAAAAACAGAATCCAAACAGAATATGATTTAGATTCCCAAGACAATTGCTAAAGTTGTAAGTGCAACGAGATATCCAGAAAATAGTTTAGTAGCACCTAAAAAAAATTGGATGCCAAAATACTCTGCTACTAACCCACCTGGACCCTTTCCTAAATGGGTATCAAAAGTTAAAATTTAAATTTATCACTCTAGGTGTGTTTGAGAGCCATGCAGAATAGCAAGTGATACATTGATAGTGGTTGCTCAAGACACATGGCAGGAGAAAGGGAGCTATTCACAGAATTTAAAGCTAAAAAAGCTAAGAACGAAGGAATAATTACCTTTGGGGATAATGGAAAAGGTAGAGTAGTTGGAATTGGTAAAATTGGACAACCTCCCTCTATTACAATTTTAAATATTTTATTGGTAGAAGGATTCAAACATAATCTTTTGAGTGTAAGTCAATTCTATGACAATGGTTACAAAGTTGTGTTTGAATCTCATACTTGTTCTATTTTAGATAGTACAAATTCAGTTGAGTACTTGGAAAGAGACATGGAAATGTGTATTTGGTGGATTTATGTGATATCCAACTCAAATGTTTTGTTGTAAGTGAAAATGAACCCATGTTGTGACATAGAAGACTAGAACATGCCAACAAGAATCTGATTAAAAGATTATATAATAAAGATCTAGTTGTTGGGTTACCAAAACTCAAATTTGACAATAAGTTATGTGATGCTTGCATGAAAGGCAAGCAAGTAAAAGAATCATTCAAATCAAACAAAGAAGTATACACAACTAAACCTCTTCAATTGCTACATATGGATTTAGTTGGTCCAATAAGAACAAGAAGCCTTGGAGGGAAATATTATGCATTTGTCATTGTAGATGACTTTAGTAGCTTTACCTAGGTAATGTGTCTAATATCTAAAGATGAAGCTTTTTCATTCTTTGAGGTATTTTTCAAATGTGTACAGAATGAATAGAGCTCTCACATAGTAGCCATAAGAAGTGATCATGAAGGAGAATTTGAAAATCATAGATTCACTGATTTCTATAAAAATAATGGAATTCTTCAAACTTTCTCTCCACCAAGAAAACTTCAACAAAATGTAGTACCTGAAAGGAAAAATAGATCCTTGCAAGAGATGGCAAGGACAATGTTAAGTGAGTATAGTCACCTAAAATATTTTTGGGTTGAAGCTATGAACACAGCATGTTATATTATTAATAGAATCTTTGATAAATCAATACTCAATAAAACTCCATTTGAACTATACTGAGGTAAGAAACCAAATATATTATATTTTCATGCTTTTGGGTGTAAATGCTTTATTCTTAATAATGACAAAGAAAATTGAGGGAAATTTAAAAACAAATCTGATGAATACATCTTCTTTTGTTATTCTATTGTTAATAAAGTATTTACAGTCTACAATCTGAAAAGTAAGATTATAGAGGAATCTATTCATGTAAAATTTGATGAAAATACTAACTCCTCTGTGAATTCAAGTGATTTTGATGATGAGATAGGTAAACTAACAACCTCAGTTGAGAAAATGAAAATACAAGACAAGGAAGGAGAACCTTCTCAACCAGAAACACAAATGGATGAAGAAGAAACAGAAAATGAACTATCCATCACTGAGGTAAACAATGAAAGTAATGATATTTTTCCCAAAGATTGAAGATTTATCCATGATCACCCTGAAAGTCAGATAATTGGTGATATATATGACAAAGTTAGAACCAAATCTTCATATCACTAAGTATGTGGCAATTTTGCTTTTATTTCACAAATAAAACCAACTTGCATAGAATAAGCTTTAGAAGATGAAAACTAGATTTCAGCTAAGCAAGAAGAATTAGACCAATTCAAAAGAAATAATGTGTGGACTATTATTCCAAGACCAACTAATCAATCTACTATACTAAATGGGTCTTTAGGAACAAATTACATGAATCTAGAATTATCGTAAGAAAAAAAGCAAGATTAGTAGCAAAAGTATACTGTTAGGAGGAAGGCATTGATTTTGAAGAATCATATGCTCCTATTGCAAGGATTGAAGCCATTAGAATGCTTCTTGCAT
>JAYJMB010062609.1:0-16378 GCA_036873735.1 Pouteria campechiana | reverse complement strand
CTTCTCTCTCATGCATACGTGATAGCCTTTAAGGCAACCAACTAATATAATAATAAAATATAAAATATAATTAATTAAACAAATAATCATGCATAAAGTTACCTTGATATTTTCATTGAAAATGTTGTGGCACAATTATGAGAAAAGCTCTGCCTATGACTTGAAAAACAAATGGCATACTTGTGGTGTTTCAAGAATTGAGCTCAATGGTATGAAAATAGGAGATTCACCCACTGCAAGAGATGTTACAAGGGAGTGAAGATACCACTTGCACAAAAGAATTGGATATTCAAATTGTCAAGCGTTAAGCTTAACAGCATGGAAGCTGATTATACTTTTTTTTCCTTTTGCTAGCCTAATTTTCGGAGAAAGTGTCGAGGTGATTCACTTATAAGGATCAACAAGGTTATGTTAAAATCTTGGACAAAATATAAAAGAATTTAATCTAACATATTCCTTAAGGCTTGATTCTTTCAAAATACTGGTCGAACTGTTAAGATCAATACTAATATACCAAAAGATAATGTTAATGGTTTGACCAACAATCTAAAAGAATCAAGCTTTAATAAACATGCAAAATTAAATATCTTTATATTTTACCTAGGATCTTAATAAATCACCATGCTTTACTAGACACCATCCTGGATAACTTTTACCCTGAATAGCTTTCGCTCTAGGAGCCAGTAGCCGGTAGCCCTTTTCCAACAACTCTAGGTAAGTGGCATGTAGACCTTCTCCCTTTTAACTTATGCTTTGCTCCCAGTAGCACTCTCCTAAGTATCCCTTTTCAACTAACTCACAATCTGTTTCAGGCAGCCCACTCCTAAAGGAGTCCTCTCCGGCCAACTCACTGAGAAAGCCATATTGTAACTGGAAGGAGATTGACCATTTTGAAAGCGGCTCTGCTATTTCTTCATATTCGATCAAAACGATTTCTTTGGAAAGAAAATTCCAGTCGGATAAGCCCGTGATTCATAGAAGGGAGGTTATCAGGCTACAAATGATAAATTCATTTTTGCAAGATCTTGACCATTGAAAAACAACAAGCTTTTCCCCACCAATACGCAATTAAACCTAGAAAATCGTCAAAATCCGTTCCTCACCCTATCAAATAACAATTCGATTACTCAATGCACACAAACTGGAACAACCGGATTAAAAGTTAACTGCTCTGCATCCAACCCGTCTCATCCGCCCATTCAAGCGGCTCAAAAGCAAGGAACTTTAGATCAAAATCATCAACAGCGTGAAAACTGGATGGATCCAGATCGCATGAGAAGGATGATGCGAGTAGCAGCCAATCTTCAAACTTTCGTACAGGAAGATCAAGACACAGAAATAAAGACCTCTTCTCGGTGCCCGTCTTCCAGTAGCAACCTCTCCTCCTCTTGAGAACCCATGTCGTCGAGATTGGATATGAAGTTGAAGTTGAGCAAATGCTAGCCCTCCTGTAGCGATCTTGAAGAGAGAGAGGGAAATGGAATTCAGGAGATGGGGAAAGGATCTTATGAAATACGGAAGGAGAGAGAAAGATTTTCACAGAATCTGTCGTCGTACTTTTCGGTCGCTTCCGGTTTTAGGTAAGAATATCGTGTCTGTGCGCCAATGGTAGAAGATACAGCCGAATTTGAGCGTGTGGATCTCTCTCTCTGTCTCTGTCTTTTCTGTATGCCGGCTCTGTTTTCCGTGGCTTCGAGATGGACGGTCTGGATTAATGGAAATGATTCAATGCTGTGTTAGTGGGCTCCAACACATGGGTGCTGCCTCAATGTTTTAGGTGTATCTTTTGATTACATTATATTTTTCAATTTATATTTAACCATAAGATTAAATTTATCTTAATTAAAAATCTTACTGGGCCATAATAATAGAAATTCTTAAAAGGACATATGGGTCACTTAAATTTTTGTAATAATTTTCCAATCCAAAAGAGAGTAGTAAGTGATTTCAATACATGCAACCTTAATTTTAAATCATTGCCTACACATTTTTTTAAGGATGAAGGACATACGAGCTTTCAATCGAAATTCATGTTGAGGAACATAGTAGATGATTTAAATCTAATCATACAATCATAATAGCCTAAAATTCTAAATTATAAATAATATAACAAAAGAGCTAAATTTTAAAATATTTTTAATGCAAAGGGTGTATTTGAATAGAGAGCTTATTTTCAGGGCGGCGTGCCAAGTACCAACCACCCCTGGTTGTTGCTTTTCACCCGGATTATGTGGTTGGAAGTTGCAACCACCAGCCCCTGATCCTATATTTAGTAAAATTCTCAGAGCTGATGACGCTTGCTTTTGAATTCCCACGACAACAACCAGTTGCAGCCGTTCGTTCTCGAAATGTAAGACTCTTTCCTGGAAAAGCTAGATTTGCAGCCGCTCAGCATTCCATTGCATGGTTTTTCGACGTGATCGAGCAACCGACGGCTGAGATGAAAGGCAGAAGATTGGTAGATGTGAGTATGAGGGAGGGATTTTGAAAGAATCAGCAACCGCACTTTTTGGTTGCTTCCTCTGCCGGCAACGTGTATCGACGCTGACAGTGCCTGTTTCCAATGCATACGGATGCACCAACATATGCAAAGATTCCTTTTGCATGTACAAGCAAACATCCATACCTTTCAAGTTATTTATTTCGTAAAATCAATGATGCCCCTACTCAATTAAGATTATATTTAGTATTTATTAAATTAAAAAGATTTAGAGGATAATAATCGTGCTTCCCATAAGCTAAGATTTTAACATTTTGATCATCAAAATGCAGCAACTGATTCTACCAAGAGATTAATTCTAAAGACACTGGCAATATTTCTAGCCCGTGGGTTACCTTTAAGACAAAAGTTTCTAAATCCAACCTTCAATTAAACCAGCCTTTGATGGGTAATGATTGGTAGCGCTCAAATTTGGATGTTGCCCTTTAAGCTATGAACTTATACGGATGTTGAGACTAGATCTAAGGCATCCTTTATATTTAATACTATTAATTTAGTCAAGAAATGAAGAACTATTTTGATTGAAAACTTATGTGAACTTAACCATTTTAAAAAATAAAATTTAATATAGTCATTTTTCTATATAAGAGTAACACTTTGTACAAAATAAATATCAATCTACATACTCCGTTGTACAAATTATAAAACCTTTTAATGGATTCATACGAATTCCTAATAATTAACAACAAAACATCAGTCCTTACAATGTTCAAAATGCCTTCTTGGGCTTATACTGTGCTGCACAATACATGTAGACCAGCAGATTCAAAAAACTCAGGCCAGCCAGAAGCCAAAAGAAGTAATCCAGATGGCCTTCATTTAGATTATCTGGGATCCACCCAGGATTCCCATCCCTGGTTGTTATGGAAGCCACAACAGTCACGATGAAGGAACTCAGGTAATTCCCCAAAGCGGTTGTGACGAGTGCCAAAGCACTGCACAAGCTCCTCATAGCATCAGGTGATTGATCATAGAAGAACTCAAGCCGACCAATGAATGTGAAGATTTCAGCAGCCCCCACCAAAAAATATTGTGGTATTTGCCACAATACGCTCATGGGCACTGCCGTATGCACATGCATTAGCCCATTTTCCCTTGCAATTTGCAGCCTGCTGATCTCCACCAGCGCAGCTGCTGCCATTGATAATATGGATAAGAATAAGCCAATGCCCATCCGTTGTAACTCAGACAAGCCCCTCTCCTTGCCTGTGAATTTTCTTGCAAATGGAACAAGAGTACGGTCATAGATTGGGACTCCGATGATGACACAGACCACATCGAAGGCTGAGAGTGATGCAGGTGGGATGGTCAAAGAACCAATGGAGTTGTCTAGAACCATGCCTTGCTCAACAAATAGGGTGGGCATCTGTGCATAGACAGCAGAGAAGACAATTATTGTCGCCCAGATAGGGAACATGCGGATCAGTATCTTGAGTTCCTCCACTTGGGTGACAGTGCAAAGCCGCCATGGGTTTGAAAAATCATCATTCTTCACATCAAGATCGGTTACAGTTGCAGCTTTGTCAAGGCACCTGCGCCAGATCCAAAATCATCAAACACTTCAGGCTGGAAACAATGGCAAAGTGATAATGAAATGTACGAAAGCTTATCAAAAGGCCCAGATACGTTTTTGTTAGTCAAATTATCTCATTTTTCCAGACACAAAATTACTGCATTCATCATAGTCTCGAAGGAATAATCTGTAACTGCTTTGCCTATGAGACATTGCTGCAGTTCTTGTCATTTTCTTATGTTTATCCAGATGCAAAGCTCAGGTGATGAATCGCCAATGTGTTAAGAGTCTCCCACACAATCCAATCTAATTCAGCACCATTTGCCAACTCCCCTAAAACTTTACTCAGACTAGTCAACAACCTGAACTAGCCAAGTTCCACTTCAACTCAGGATAGGCGTAGCAATTCTTCAATCCACAATTTCCAGCTCTTCTGCGTACGTTGATCTCAGTTTTGGACTGGAAAGGTCACCAAGCAGAAAAAAGACAAAATGAAACTATTCAGAGTCAGCTCTCCTGTTTCTAACCCAGGCAGGTCAGTACTCTGAAACTGTTGCCCGAATCCAGATCCTTAAGGACGAAAAGCAGATGGAAAACATCATTTCAAGCTTGTGTGGCGCAAGCATCATAATTTATAACCTGCTCATCTAACGTGCTACAGCTCCCTTGTTAATATCTGAACATAGAATTAACAGCAATTATCAGGAAGTCTGATAACAGCATGGAAGCTACATGATCCAAAAACTGTATGGCCCCATTCATTGAATGTAGGCATTGATTCCTTTGCCTAAACTTCAATTATTAACCAGCAACCAAATTTTGTGATGTGGCACAAGCCATGACAGGACCGGACTGATGTTGTAACTGAAAAAGAATATTTAGAAACCAACAGACAGTAATATAATTGGAAAGGTCCTTGAAGATATGAAAGCTCAAAACAGAAGATACTTGAAATCATCACTGTGTTCCAGTTTACGACTCCCTTGAATTGTCGATGTTTTGTCTTGTACTTCAAAAAGCAGAGAACTGTCATGAGGGAGCTCTACATTCCACTTCCGCAAAGATGCAACCACAACCTGGCACATTCTTGTCATGGGACTTCCACCTGGTTTTCGGAATCTGTAAAGAGGAGTGCCAGAGAAAAAACTTCCTATCGACAGGCCCATAAATAGTGTTGGAATGCCAAACCCCAATCCCCATCCAGCATTGTCTTGGATCCAAATAATTAAAGTGCTTGAAATAAGTGAACCAATATTGATAGAGAAATAAAACCAATTGAAAAATGATCCCTTCTGCACTCTCTCTGTTGGGTCAGTGTCGTCGAACTGATCAGCTCCAAATGATGAAACACAAGGTTTGATACCACCTGTCCCAAGTGCAATCATATACAGACCAAAGAAGAATATGGCATATTGGGCTGGAGTAGCTGATGGGCAAATGGATCCCACACAGGAGGGAGGCTTGAAAGCAGGGACAGATGCTGAGAGAGTCAATGTGCACATGCCCTACACAACGACGAAATATTGGTTAAGTAAACATGGAAAACTTGCCTTTTTGAAATGTAATGAAAATTGAATTGCTATCTAAAAACTAAAGAAAGACATGCAAAGTAATAATTTAAGAAAACAATTATAAAATTACTGCAACAGAAAACCAAGAACCATGCCCAGCTGCAGAGAGTAAACTTTAGGAGGTGGCTATATAAAGGGCAAGGCAAAAAACCAAAAGGAAATGCGTGGAGGGCAGCAAGACGAGTCAATGACCCATTAGTGGTTGCCGAGGACTGTCTCTGACTTAGTGGAATGGATATAGCCAATTCCAAGTGAAACACACCCAACCCTGAATGAAAAGTGCCTTATGTTGGGTGCTGAAGAAGTCAAGAACTAACGTTAAAATCCACACTAAACCAGTGCTTGCAATATTGCTGTTTTCAGCCGAAATCTCAACGGCAATTTTGATCCCAGGCAAAATCCAAAATGAAATATGGTGGCAAAACTACATGTTTAACTAGTTTGCCTAATTTCACGAGAAACTTTGCAACATGAATGATATATTGATGTATTACTATATTTTCCTTCTGTTCTTGGTACATGTTCTGCCAATTTGGGAAAATTTCAGTGGAATTACCAACAAATGTCTAAAAACAGAAGAATATTGCAAAGGAATCATTTGTGTAAAAAAAGGGCATGTTAAGAAGATATTATTCAAAAGAAATTATGATTTAAACCCATAATTCGCTGAAAAAATGTCATTCATAAAAGCAAAAATTAATCCCTGTACTAGGTTTTTTGCACACTTGCAAAAGTAAATGGCATTCCCCTATTTTGAACAGCACAAGGCATATGATGTTGTGTGAAAGTAATCTTTGAAAGTAAATCCTTTATTTTTTCTTTGGATGTTACAAATTACAGCATATAACCATATATTTTCTAATATTCCCTGAACTTAGACAAAAATCCTTCTGTGACAAAAATCCTTCTGTTTTCCCAATGTTTCAGTTATTTGGCATTTCAAAACGTCCCCCAAAATTTCTGCTTCCCCAAGGATGCAAAACATTCAAACAAACAAATAAAAACAAAATGTAAACACTGCACCAAACAACCATACATGCTGAAATAGCCAGATAAACTACATGCATTTTATGGACCTTTTTCAGCATTTCTTATATAGATCTTATGTTTTTCAACTTTGGAACTAACTGGCCCATATTTTTGGATGAGTCATCCCAAATCCAGGGTCATCAGACCCAGCATGTTGGCATAGTGGAGAAACATGCATTTCAAATAGGAGTAATCTGATTTTAAAGCCATAACTGAAAAAAAAAAAAAAAGATATGCATGGGAAACTGAGGTGAATGCTTTGTGCTTACAATGAAGTAAATAGTGGAGAAAATGGCAATTGTCCAGTATCTTCCCCAATAAGCATCTGCCAAAAAAGCACCAAGTAGGGGTGTGAGGTAGCAGGTGCCTGACCACGTAGTAACATTCCTTGCAGCAGAGACATTTCCTTCATGCAGAAATTTGGTAAGATACGTAACTAGATTTTTCGCAATTCCATAGTAGGCCAAACGCTCACAGCATTCATTCCCTGCATTTTTATGCTCCAATTACAAGGGAAGAATTTCCAATAGACACATTCAGACAGCATCCAAACATGCATGCAGATATAGTATTTTGAGCAAAGGTAAATAAAATGAATAAAATAAAATACCTAAAATAAATGGGCATGCACGCCAATTGCCAGTGTTGTGCCTCGAGATGGGATTTCCTTTGAGATCAACTGATCCATCTCCTGTATATGGACCTAAACTTGCATTCTGAACCCAAATTGGTAGAGAGTTTTGGAATGGTAATGAAAAGAAAAGAATAACCAATTTGTCCAGAGATATAATTAGCCAAATTGCGTATCAAAGTTCAGAAATTATTATAAGGTTTTTGAGAGAAATTGGGATCATTATTTACAAAATATCATTTTCAAATGCACCTTGCAGATGTAATAAATGGCATGGGCAACCTAGAACCGGGCTAAAAAATACTGCAGGTTTCTGAAGCAGGAGAAATATCTGATTTGCTGGGGCTCCAGACAAAGCAGGATACAAATGAATTATGCTGAAATATTTGAAAGAAGAATCAGTGAGCCCAAAACATAATATGCATAGCCACTGTCTACAGAATCTCTGCCCCAAACTGAGTAACAAAAACAGACGTCACAACATTGCAAAGCCAACTCAGGAATATCTCAAAATCCAACATTTCAACTACATGATAAGAGTCTTTTGCATATACCATGCTCTTAAATCTGACAGTTGCAGACGCTTTTACGGTGCATTTTATAAACAGAATGTAAATCAGATAAAATAAAAAAAATGATTAGGCCACTGGATAAGGTAAGGGCATAGTTTTTTAAAAGGCAATCATAAGCATGAACCAGGGAGCAAGGAGCAGACAAGTGTAAGCGTAGTGCCATGACAAGAAGCACATTCAGTAAGGCATACACCTTTTGGTGAACCCTTCCGTCGTGAGGATTTGCAATGCAATTACATCTGACGGGTGTTTTCAGAGGATAATTATTCCATTCTAAGGGTTTTAGGCACCTTTTCTAAAATCATGCAGGCAGTTTATTAATGTGGAACCAAACGGTTTTGACTTTGTAAAAATATTTTAATAAAACTCAGGTATTTTTATAAAAATTTCCAAGATGTTGATAAAACTCCATTTATTAGTGTATCTGTAATTGCCCCTTATTTTTATTATGACCCATGATTTTCAATTAGGGTGATTTTTGAAATAATGAAAATATATATGAGGACAAGTACAATAGTTACTTCAAATTTTCTTGAAATATCAAAATTCATAAAAATAAAAAAGGTACAGTGGATACCCATATACACTAATTAAAAGGTTCCGCAACCTTTGCCCTTTTGCACTAATTGTCAACTTTGGACCTGCTTCTGATAGAAAAATTAGATGTTTTAAAAATTAAATAAATAATGAAACTTAAAATAAAATTTGTAGTTTAAGGCTTGAGAAATGACAAATTTTGTCAATTTCTCAAGACAGATTTGATGCCCTTTCTGTGTGCAAAAATGAGATATGAGTCTATCTTTTGGATACAATGAATTCACAATTTTAGTAAAATCAATACTAATCCTCAAAGCAAACTATCTTAAAATGTCAACAAGACAATTATGTAGACAGAGATGAAATAGTATGAAATGCTATTTCAAATTCTTACTGTATCAAGAAGAGGAAAAGATAACATAACTTAGTAGGAAAATTATAAAAAATAAATAAGTTTATTGGGACTTGATGTCTCTTTGCAAAAGACACCAAGGCACTCTTACAGAAGATTGCAAACCCCTTAAATTTTAAAGACACAACCCTTCACTTAAATGAAGCAGTTTTCCCTGTAGGTTTTTTGACAATTAATTTAACTGACTTTAATAGTGTCAATATAAATATAAATATATATATATATATCCAACTAAGTAATAAAATACAGTAGGCAGGCTCCTTGCGACGGTGCAAAATGTGAAGCATGCCAAATGTAGACGCCAAAATAATTTTTGACGATTTTTAATAATAAATAATAATAATAATAATAATAAATATTTTATTTTTAAAATTTATTTATTTATTTTCTAAATAAAACCAACAGCTTCTTCATTCTGGCAAATTGAGGTCTCTACGAATGCAGAAAATGTCAACACTGCGGTAACACTCAAAACTGCTTTTAACTTATTATTAAAAGAATGACGTTATTCTGCAATGGCCGCCATTTCTCTCATCCTCTCCCTTCTCTCCCTCTCCTGTCTCACGCACAAACGTAAACCATAACTTCCAATAATGTTGTAAATGCAACAACAGCATGGAAATTCGATTCCCCAACTCGGAATTGGACCTTAAAGTTTTTCAATAACTGAGCTCAACAGTTTGGAAATTCGGTTCCCCAACTCGGAATTGGGCCTTAAAGTTGTCAACAACTGAGCTCAACAGTATGGAAATTCGACTTCCCCTCACTACAGCAGATGCTACAAGATGTGAAGATACCACTTTCGCAAAAGAATATGATCTTCAAGCTTTCAAGAATCAAGCTTAGCAAATTGGAATTCGATTATCTTTTTTGTTTTCGTTAGCCTAATTTTCAAAGAATATTGGAGTGATTCAAACAGAACTGACCTCGTTCAGCAGACCGTCTCCCAGGAGCAGTCTCTCCTCCTCCCCTGCAGACCGCATAGCGTCGAGATGGAATATGACCCGGAAGCTGCAAGAATCAGCAGGTGTTGACTTTTCAGGAGACGAAGAGCAGAAGATTGGCGAAGAATTTGATGGACCGGGGGAATCCAGAGAAAACAGAACGATTTGAAAGAACCTGCAATAGCAAATCCATGGTTAAAAATTAAGTTGGACAGTCAAAAAGGCTAAAATCACCTGTGGTTCGAATTTTAAAATTCTTATTTTATTATTTTTAAAAATCATTTTAATAACATTGATCCACTATGCATACTTTGTCGCAGTTGCATCTAGATCATCTACACTTTAAATATTGTAAGCAAAACATCAAGGATTTTAGCATTTTGAATATAAACCTTGATTTTCTTGAAATAACAAAAATAGCACTCTCATCTTTTTCCTTAGCCCTCCGCCATCTCCATCACCAATAATAATAATAATAATAATAATAATAATAATAATAATAATAACAATAACAATAATAATAATAATATTATTATTATAACCCACTACTGTGTCATTTCTTCTGGCCCCCAAACCACTAATACTATCTTCATTTTTTTCCCCATGGCGGATTTGGTAAGAGGAGAAAATGTGAATATAAAGAGCTAAATACATTTTCAATAAAAATAATAAATTAATGTGATATTTATCTATCACACATACTCTACTGACTCTACATTTTTCATTATTATATTTTATCAATATCATCTTTTATTTAGTTTATCTTCATTTACTTTATAATTGATATTACTTTATTTCTTCCTTACATTATTTATATTTACATTTACATTTCTTTCAATATTTAATTAAATACAACTATGCAAACACACACTTTTGCATGCACCACATGGCTGACCATGTCAATAGGAGGAGATATCAGGCACGAGGGATTGATCCACATCCACATTCAATTGGCTAGAAAATGCTACTTATGTAACTAGCATCGACACTCAAATATGTTAGGAACTACAATGTTTTCCCAAGTCCTCGGGCTTCCAACCGATATGGTCAGCGATCATTGATATGTGGGCTTGACGCCGGCCCCTGTCGGTGGTCCACACACAAAAGTGTAGGATATAATATCCATTAGAAATCCGCCATATTGTATTTACTGTATTCTGTGGATGGCTAACAGCACGATCATGAATTTGGGAATCTGTGGATGGCTAACAGCACGATCATGAATTTGGGAATCTGAGGAAGATTTCATTTCCTAAAACCCACGTGGTTGGTGGCCTTTTTTTTTAATTTGTTTATTTATTTGGGGATTTCGGAGGGTGTAAGACTTCAAAGGCCGGTAGGCACATGTTATGCTACATATTTATCCTAGTTCTTTTTTATATTGTGGTCCACTTAAGATTCTTATTAATCTTCATTTTCTTGTTTAATAAAATTATTTTTGTTTTGAGATATGAAAACGGTAAAGTTCCATAGGGTAAAAGTCATTTTTTCTTTTTTGTGTGATATTTAACTATTTTAATTTTATTTAATTATTTAGGCCTCACCCAAACTGGTCTAAGAGAATCCTAGTATAAATATTTTGATACTCAAGTCAATAATAAGACCACCACAAAAGTATAAAGATAATTGAAAGCTTATGTTTGTAGGATGTGCATGCCAATATTTTTACAATTGAGCCTTAATGGATGTACAAAAAGGTTAGTGTGGTGAGGCAATTATAGTTATATGGGGTTTCTCTTTATCATTATAGATCCTCTTATTCACAATTGAATGTTGTCACTCCTACGGACATAAGCTTTCAATTATCTTTATACCGCTCTAGTGGTCTTATTATTAACTTGAGTATCAAAGTATTTATACTAATATCTTACTTGAGTATCAAAGTATTTATACTAATATCTCACTCCAGTGTGAATGGGGTTTGGGTGTACTTAGTGTATACATGTGCTATTTTTCAGCATCCCATTAAATGCAAGCATTGTTTTTCAATGCCCTTTTAATTAATTGTGAGGCACTTGGGATACAAAGACATGTGTGCCTTTAATGGGGCAGTTGGGTGTTAGAGTGTACGTGATTTAATATATGATTGCACCAAGCATTAACAAGAGGGAGGGAGAGAGGAGAGGCAGCCATTATACCCTGCCTAGGAGCCTATGCATTTTACTATTATCCTATAAATTCTCATATTTAAGGAAAATATTCCTCTAAAATCCAACAGAGTCTACCTAGAAATATAAAGAATTAGACTTGTTCATTCGTTAATCATATGAATTATAATTTCAAAAATCACGAATTCCTAACATAAATCATAAAACACACTCATAGCTACCTAAGACCGAAGTTGAATCATGATAGCAATCTACATCATTGGAATAATACAATTTCATTCACAATAACATACTTAAATCACTATGACATGCTAATAGATCTCATATACATCAATTGAAATCTTTTAAATACAATCATTCAAATATACAATGGTATTACAATCTCATTCTTTTATACCATAAGAAGGGCATCTTCAAGTCTTGCTCACGAGTCTCAACTTACAGTTAAGATTCTTTACTTGACCTACCAGCTAAATAAAAATAAGAAGGCGTAAGTTTGAGCAAACTCAGTAAGTAGGCATGATATAAACAATACTGAATCATAAACCATATATTCTAAACCTGAACATGAATAACATATGATAATATAATCACACCATGAATATATACATGCATATATATATATATATACTCATGAGGTTAATTCCTCATCAATCAAATATACATTGTACGTCATTCAGGTATATAATATCACTATTATGCCATATAGGCATAAATATATCATGTCATATTTATAAACATATACCACCAGAAAATGCTTTTCATTCCATCAAAACAAAAATATGGGATAACTTTTATCCCCACTAATTATCAATCATTACATTCACATAACATCAACTAATGCAATATAAGGGAATATCTATTATCTCCATCTATTCAAGTATTTAAGTATTGTCTTAACTATCCATTCATATACAATGCTGGGATATTCTTTATCCTCTCTCACATAAACATCGATACACAAGAATAAATATAGTCATACATGAAGATACAAGATACTGTCTATCCCAGTATTCAAATGTTTGTATCATAAAAGATACACCAATTGAATCAAGGAACACACTTTATCTCTTTCAATCCATACATACACAATAGATCGCGCAATACCACTATCATGGGATATTTTTTATCCCATCACATCTACATAGTCACATAGTATAATGATCATAAGGAACCCCATTTAATACATAATCAAGGGATACTCGCTATCCACAACATTCATATATTCACAAAATATAATAAATATCAATCTTTAACATAGTATAGGATATTCACTATCCTCATCAATTCATATATGCCTATGTACAAAACATGAGATATTTACTAACCTCATTCATGCATTTATTCAAACAGAAAAGGGAGCCTACTTACCTTACTGAAGAATCATCTTACAACTTTGAGTTTCATATCTTTCTATCCCGCTCAATGGTCCTACACATGCAATAATTTCATTCACTTACAAAGGCAAGTCAATGAATTACTATTTTTAAATACAATCAATCAGTCTATTATTAAGTCTATATACCCTCCAAGTGCATAGTTGCACTTTAACATTAATCACCAAGCTATCTAGCTTACATGCCTCTTTAATCAATTCTTAATCATGTATTTCAAGTATTAATTACATCGTGTTAATGTCTTTTTCATAGTCAATCTCCTGTTATAATATGATTAGTTATTCACATCATCCTCATTGAAGTATTTCATCAAACATGTGATACACATTAATTACATTATGATTTCTTAGCAAGAACGTTCATTTCCTATGAAGAACCCTCATTTCCTATAACATTCATCTTGTACACAACATGACTAACAGTTGAATAAACTTACAAATAATTTAATTATGCCTTTAATGAAATCAAATTGTTACGTAAATACTTTTACATAACACAAAAGCCCTTTGTAACCTCTAATTAGGTCATTGTCCAAAATTGGGTTTCTCACTCTCAAACAAGCGTCAAAACGTTATAATTACTGATAATCATTTTTTCCATGATAATTGCATATCAACCATGTAATTCCCCCAAATTTCAATGTTTATGAACCCTAGCTTAATATAAAATCCAAATTTGGTTGAGAAAAAATGTCTTACCATGAAATCCAAGTGTGGCTTCCACTTTGAATGAGAAACATGCCCCAAATCTTTAAGAACCCACCATGGGTTGCATTAAAACTGAGTTTCCATCTTCTTTCGCCGTCTAAATGGCTAAAATCAAAGTTTAGATTCATGCTTGGATGATTACACACCTAAATGATCTTGTTTTCTAGCAAAGAGGGGTAAGAAATTAAGACATCAATGAGCTAGGGTAAGGGTTTGGGCATGGGAGAAGAGAGGAAGAAAAATATGAAATGAAAATGGCTTGAAACAACCCTTAAAAAGTTAGATTTTTAGATGCTCCAGCGCACCATCAGATCGAATGTTATGGCATTGGATTCCAGTTCTACAATATTAAACTGCTGCCCTCAAAACACACCTTCTAAAGTAATGTCGTGTTATTGAATTCTAGTGTCGCAACATTAACTTGTTGCCTGCCAGGAAAATGTTTGGTATTTTGATCATAACTTTTTCATACAATATCAAAATTATGTGATTCTCGATACATTGGAAAGATAATTTTAAAACTTTTATGTTTATCACTTATTCCAATTTAGCCTCCATATGTGAGTTGTTTGGCCTCAAAGTGACCACTTCTGTTTTAAACACAATGTGAAGCTTTACAATTAATTGTAGTATTTTAGTTATAACTTTCTTATATAATGTTCAAATCACATGATTCTTATTGAATTGTAAAAGTAATTTAAAGAGCTATAACTTTCATGTTGAACACTTTTACCAAATTATCCTCCATATATAACAAAAATTGGATATAAGTAACACCTTTTTTATATACAACTTCTTTTTATCCTCACAAATTAACAAGTATAACATCATATAATCATCTCATACATGGAATTTCATAACACCCTCTTCGGAACTTAATGCAATTATATATGCTTTGACAAAATATGGTCATTCAAGAAAATTTTACTAAAATTTTCTCATTTTTAACACTTTGGGTGTTACAGGAGTGTAATCCCTATGAGACAGAGAGCGTGCCAGAGAAAGAAAAAGAAAGGAAGAGAAGGAGGAAAAGGTTCTAGTTTCTATATTTCTCTTCATTGATTTTCAGTCGGGTAAGTAAATAGATGTATCTACATTTCATATGTAATAATTATACTAGATCGAATCATTAATTAGTTGTGTATAAACTATGATTTAGTTAAGATATATGCAAGTAATCATGCGATGTAGATGGACTAAAATCTATGTTTGAATATTCACTTTATGTAATTTGCAAACAGGTGTTCATGCATGTTATCTTGATAATCTAACCATATCATGTGAAATTGATTGGTCATATTTGATTTATTTATTTATTTATGAACCCATGATCTCGGATTTGATGATTAGATAGTTGATTTTGAAGTTTTTGGACATTTCAGACCTAATGGAAGGGTTAAATTGTTGAAAAGGTGTCCAAATCATGTGAAGATGAATAACTAAATTTAATTTATTGATTTATAGACCTCATGATCTCCAATCTGGATGATTAGATAGTTAATCTTGAGATTTTTTGACATTCTAAACCCAATGAAAGAATTAGATTAGCAAAAGATGACAAATCATATAAAGATGAATGGATAGCTTTAATTTATTAATTTTTGGATCCCACAATCTCCGATTTGAATAATCAAATAATTGATTTTAAGGTTTTTGGACATTCCAGGTATAATAGAAAGGTCAGATTATCCAAATAGTGGCCAGATCATGAGGTCTAAGTGGACAAGGGATGTGATTCCCTATATATGATAATATAATCCACTAGACTAGTCAAAATATGATCTGAGATGATGATATATTGTAATGATGACTAGATCATAAGGTCTGAGAGGACAAGTGATGTGATTTCCTAGATGTGATGTTATGATCCACCAGACCAGTCAGAATATGATATGAGATATTGATGTATTAAAATGTTGGCCAAATCATGAGGTTTGATAAGTAGCATGTGAGAGATGAGTGGTATATCCCTAGATGTGATGTTGTGGTTCAACAAATTAGATAGAATATTATCTAAGGCGATAATTTGATGGTCAGATAGAGAGGTTTGAATGAATAATATAGAATGGCTGAGATGTATTTCCCTAGATTGATACTGTGGTCAGTCAAATCGGATAATTTATGATATCGGATAATTTATGATACGTGTTGTGGTGTGACTAATATTTTTATCATATGTACTATCTACATTTATATTATTTATTAAGTTGTTGTGACTCATCTCAATATTATTATTTTTTTACAAAGAATGCCACTCGTTGAGGGCATTAGTCATGGCATTGGGATAGATGTGACAAAGTTTTCTATGAGAGTGATTATTAGAACATTTGTTGTATTTTTATTTTAATTGAAGGATTGTACTGTAAACCCTTGAATTTTGGTATAAGACCATATTAATAATTAAGGTATGGTAATGAGTGAAGTTTGGTAAGTTTATAAAGTTTAATTTAATTAAGT